>VDFB02104758.1:0-21535 GCA_007258455.2 Sequoia sempervirens | reverse complement strand
CATTAAAAAATTACAAAATAAACTCCAAAGAAAACTTGAAATGTTGAGGTTTTGATACTTCACACAATTATGTACAGCCCTTCGTGACCATCAAAACTCGACTGGTGGTCATGATATGAAAAATCCCCCTAGTTATCCTAAAAAGTTTGAATCCACAACTCAAAACAATTATCAACCTTTCAAGAAACAAAATAAGGGATTTTTACAATTAAATCCCCCTCAAGAAAGTCAACAAATCAATAATCAAGTGGCTGCTATAAAAACAACTCCTTTTGAGGATAGGGAGAGATAATTCACTCCTTTACCTGATACCATTATCCCACTATACCATTGCCTAAAGGTTTTCAAAAAAATTCTTATTGTCATTACCATCAAACAAATGGACATAGTAAAAAATACTGTAAGCATCTTAAACATCTTGTGCAGGACCTTATTGATAATAACCAACTTCAAATCGGAGGTGTGAATGATCAAGGTAATGAGTTTGTAGCTCCTTCTAATCAAAAATTTCAAATCTTTACAAATCCCATGCCTAAGCACAATATTTCATTTGTCAAAGCTAGGGAAATGAAGAATTATGTGATCAATGTTGACATGAATGATGACAATATGAATACCATTGAACAACATCCCACAAATGAAGCGATAGAATTTATCAAAGCTAGACCTCGTAAGGGCTCAAATAGAAAACCTCTTGACATTGCTTTCTCACAAAATGACATACCCAAACATGCACCTAATGGTCTTCTTTACATAGTTGGCTGAATCAATAACAAGCCCACTAATGGCATATTGATTGATCCCATTTGTGGAGTGAATGTGATCACAGAAGAATTCTTATATGTGCATGAGCTATATCAAGAAACATATGATAACTTGAAAGCATGGATCAAGATGCATAATGTATTTTCTTTCCCTACGACAAACTCGATAGATCTCCCTTTAAAGGTGGGACCGAAAACATTAACAGTCTCATTCTCCATCATCCCACAATCAGACCAATTTCGTGTGAAGCTAGGATATCCATGGCTTCGCTCCATGAATGTTGTTCCTTTGATTTTGATTAAATTTCTAAAGTTTCCATTTGACAATGATATCTCCACTATGCGTCATAGTGGATTTAATCCTGCCTTGACAAAAGGGAAATTTTCACTAGATTACTTTTCGCTCGAGCCTATGGAACCTATCAAGCCTCATGAAGATTTATTTTTCAAATCATATCAAAAATTCAAGACAAAGAAAATAGTGGAACTATCCCTTTGAAACATGCCTCAAACTATGGCCAAACCAACCATCCTTGATGAGACATTGATTGAACCAAAAACACTTCTGACCATATAAGAACATTCTATAGAACAAACTCCTGCAATTTCCTACAAGAGACCACGAGATAATACAAGCAATCCCATTGTCCCTCCTAGAGTCAAGTGAAACAAGTTTACAAAGTCAAAGAGAAAGTGGTTGAGAAACCTCTTGTTGTTTCTTCTAGTCCTCCCAAGGAAGAGAAGGAACCTATGATTGACAAACCCGCTCTTACACAAAAACAAGTTGACAATAAATTGAAACAAAATCAAAGTGCTAGAGAGCGTAGACATCGTGTTATTGATCATAGATTGGAAACTCAAGAAAAAAACAATAATATAGAAAATCAAAATCCAAACCTACTTGAAGCAATGCATGATGAATCTCAACCCTTGCCGCAACATAAACAAGAACATTGCATGGAAATTTCTATTCGACCTCCTGTTGTGATTAACTTAGATGATGGCATTGGCATTATAAAAATTGATGAACAAGTGCATGATGAGTTGAATACATTGTTTTCTTAGATGAAAAATCTCATAATAAGAGTGTTGAACTTGGTACATGTCCTAGTTTGGCACTTGATGTTATCCCTTTGGCTAGTTGCCCGCCTTCCATTTATACTGATCGAGATTGGGAGGTAGACAACCTACTTTAGGTTAACTAGCCTTTGCCTTACTAGTCTTTTTTTTTTCTTTATGATTGCATGTGTGTAATGTGATCCCCTGTGATGTTTCATTTGATGTCTCTCTCTTTTTGTGCATTCCTCTATATGTATCTTCATTCTTCTCTATGTCGTAAGCATTTTTCATTTGTTTTGTGTTTTCCTTTTGGGGATGACGCAAGGCGTCAAGACATTTAGGTGTCTTCCATGTTGAACCAAAACCTTTTCCTTTATCTTTTTCATTTGTCTTTTGTTTTTGTTTTGGGGGATGACGCAAGGCATCAAGACATTTAGGTCTCTTCCATGTTGACATGAAAGGATTTTTCTGTTTTCACCTCTTTGTGTCATCATTCTTCTAGTCTCTAATATATTTGGGGAATGATGACAATTTTGTTCTTTGTGACAACACATTGTAGCACAAATAGTGACCCCAACCATAGATCCCTTTATGTATTTGTGGGGCAACCCTTTCTTCCTATTCTTCATAATGTAGCTTATTTCTCTTTAAACATAAGGACTTGGCATAGGGTTTTCCAAGGAAAGCTCTCCTGTCTTAGGATAAAAAACATTGGCTACTTTAAAGCAATTGCTCACAGTGATGGTGTAGCAATCGCTTTAAAGTGGGGGTATACTTAGATGATATCTTTTAGCAAATTTCATGGCATGATTTTTCTTTCTTTTCTTGTGATGTGGTCTCTTTTGGTGGAAAATATTTGTTTGATATCATCCAAGAGTGTACAATCTATTGACATGGCATGATGCGAATGAGGCATCCCATAGGTGACGATCTGACACTTTTGACTTGTCCTATCTTGGAGATATTAGGCACAATGCTCCCTAAGAGGAAGACCGTTATAGGAACAAAGAAAAATCCCCTTTAACAAGTTTTTTACATGATATTCAAAAGCATTTACATTGTGATGCCTTATTAAAGTTATGAGGAGGATAACTTTGGTATGGTTAGTATGATGGGAAGCCAATACACTGGCATGACTTTCTCATTATACGTGAGAATACTCCTATACACTGGCATGACTTTCTACTAAACCACTTTGTTGGGACAACTCACCGAGTGGAAAAAATGAGGTTCCACTACCCCAAAGTGAGTAGCATATGTTATGGACAAACAACCCTGTTCTAGATCGTGTTGGAACAATTGTGCTTGATCCTTTATTTTTGTTTATTTTTCTTAGCCTTTGGCAGGGTATGATCATGTATCTTTGTTATTATTGCATACTTAAGTGTCTTGGATGTCTACTTTAGCGTGAGTTTGACATGGGGTCATCCTCTCACTAAAGTGGGGGAAAAATGTAGTAACAGAAAAAGTAAGCCTTTTTCCTTACTTGGTTTGATAATTGACAATGAAAATAAATTAATGATGTCTTGGAGTAGTGTTGTAATGTGTTGTGCACATTCACACTATTCTAGGACCATTATTTGACTAAAATGTGCCTTAATTGATCCTTTGCAAGGGTGTTGTAAAGTGTTGTAACACACTTTCACACTTTTCTAGGATGTATTTGCTTAATTAAGCCTTATGGGCCCCTTTCTAAATTAAATGTACATTTAATGTGTACCTTCTTTAAGTGTTGTAAAGTGTTATAAGGAACTTTTACATTTATCTAGGTGGTCATTAATTAATTGTGGGTAATTGGAGTAATTAAACCCCTTTTAATTCAAATTTAAGCCTTATTTATGACACCTCCTGAATATCTATCCCAACACTAATAATTTAATTAATAAATAATTTCATTGGGAAAAGTTAGGTCTTGGAAAATGGTGCTAGGACCCATTCACCCTAGGTGATGAATGGGTCCTCCCTTAATAGGACCTCCCTTTTTTAGTTGATCTGAAATGGGTTTTTAGTCCTCTTTCAATCCCTCGAGGTTAGGTCTTGGAAAAATGAGCTAGGACCCATTTTCCGTAGGTGGCAAATGGGTCCTCCCTCAATGATACCCCCCGTTTTGAATTTCATTCTAGTGGGAATTTAATAATGTTTGTTTCCAGATTTGGTGTTAGCCTTAATTATTTGAATTTCAAGGTTAATTTCCAAATTTAGTATAAATAAGGGGTTAATTCACATTGTTTCTCCTAGTGCTTTCAAGTATTCAAGCATTATAGAAAATTGGAGTTCACAAGAGAATTACAAGAGCATTCATAAGGAATTTCAAAGTAGATTTTAAGAGTTTATTGCAGTAATTCAAGATCATATCATCATGTTAAGGGTTTGATGCATTCATTCATGTTGTTGAGCTAAAGAAGTGGATGTAGTGCTATTAAAGATCTACTTGCAACCATTGTTAAAATCACATTCAAGGATCCAATATCTACATTCTTCATGGCCACTACATGTTATATTGCATATTTGTTTCACAATACATCATCCAAGGTGATATCAATTGCATATTTCATGTTTCATGTTTCATTTCATTCATTTCATCATTTGGTTTAATTACCTACAGGGGGTTTGATAAAGGAAAATCCCTATTCACTAGCAATCAAAAAGTTTTTTTCCCTTAAGTGTGTGATTGTAGATTTATAGGTTGAAGATCAAATGGAGTTTGGAGCAAAATTATCAAAGTTGTAAAAGTTGTCATTCAGAGTGCAAAAATCAAGGAATCAAAGCTACAAAATTACATATAGACTTTCAAAAGTTGATAATAGGGAATTTGAGAGTGTAGACATCAAGGAATAGGACCCTGATCTCAGTTTTAGAAACCCTAACAGGGACCCATTCACCACTGAAGTCAAATGAGTCCTTTGTAGCTCAAAAACAAATTTTTGACTAGGTACATAGCTTTTTATACTCTAAAAAATTCACTCATAGTTGCTACAACATTTGGGTAGCATTTCTGATTGTTATTTGCATCTTACGTACACATAATTGCATGTTTTATAGGAAATTTTAGTGGTTTATCATCTTGATCCATTCACCTTGATTAAAACCCTCATTTTTCTATTAAACACACACATAAATATTATTTTAAAAGAGATTTATTTTAGATAGTTCACCTAGTTAAAAAAAGGAGCTCATACATGTACAACAGGGATTATCCCCTAAGAAAAGCACAATCACCAAGGAAAAAAATTACAGATGCATTAGGCTATCCACCCAGCAAAAAACTACTCCAAGAAAATGGTAGTCTCACGAACTTGCTACCCACCTTGCCCATTATTAGGTAAAGAAATCAAATCCTATGTAATAAGCCCTACAACCTTTATCAAGATACATTAAACCCAACCAATCCTTTTAACCTCCTCCCTACTATTCAAGCTAACTCCTCTATTAGTAGTTCAATTAGTGATTCAATTAACCAATCTCAAAATGTGCTGAAATAAAATTTGGATCAAACAACCAATACCTATAGTTCATTCCTTTGAGAACTCCAATAACCAATTTGGATTCCCCCTCAAATAAAATTTGATTCCAACCATTATCTCTTGCACTATTTATGCTTGATAGTGTTGCTATAGCCTATACCAAATATAATGAATTATTAAATTATAGGCATGTATACTAATGGGCTTACCCACCTCATGCCATGTCCTATTTCTAGTCAAACTAAGTTTATGCATATCAGGTATATACTTTTTCTTCCCTATTTTCATGTATGTTTTGTGTTTTCCTTTCTTGAGTATGCATTTCCTTCCAAATATGATCTTGCTTCCTACCTATCAAAGTTTCAAACTTCTCCATCCTATCTTGCTTTCTATCTATTCTCACCTCACCATTGTATTTTTCAAACGTCTCCATCTTTTCATTCCCATTACTCAACCCTTGATGTCTCATCCTATAGTTTAAGTCTTATGTATGGCCAACCCCAATTCTCAATATTCATTTTTATACTTTTTCCCCCTTATAGTGGATTTGTCTTGTGGTAGGGAAATTATTCATATTATGCAATTTCATTCAATCATAACAACTTGGGGAAAACCCCCTTGGCCTAATATGTCTATAATTGAATGATTTCTTACCCACCTCAATAATTGGTCCCAAGTTATTGTACATGATCATAAGGTTGCAAGTTTTTACCTTGAGTTTGATACCCTTGACACTTAGGAAGAGACCTACATTTAGGAATTTGGGATTGAAAACTAAGATAAAAAAAAAATTGGTATCAATTAAAAGCATATATATAAACTTGAATATATATTTTTGAAGACCCTAGTTAATCAAAGCCTAATGTGGCTAGGAAGATAATTGTCCTTGAGTGAATCTTTTAGGGATATTTGCTAATAAATAAAATTTGTATCTCCCAGTTCAGAGAGGAAAATTTTCTCAAAATTTTACCCAAATTTAAAATATAAATTAGGAAGTTGGGAATGGAGATAGGACAAAAGTATAGAGGCAAAAGAAACTTGGGTAGACTTTAGTTGAAGTAAGGAAACAATAGGAAAGGTGGAAAGATAATAATCTAGGTAAGTCATCTATCCATGATTTCCATTATAATACTAAACATGTTAAAAAATCTAGTAGAGGTAATGATTTTATTGAATTTAGCCATGAATGTAAATAAACTTCAAATGATTCAACCAACATAATTGTTAGAATTGGTAGAATAAATTTTAGATATAATTATGACATGTCTAGGAATCAATAGAAAGTGGGGGTAAAAAATAAAAATGTATCTTATGAGTTAAACATACTAAGAATGTGAATACAAGTTTTCCCTCATCACCACATGTGATAATCCCAAGGGGAAATCCTTCTATTAATCCTCTTGATACTTCCTCTAAGATCAATTAGAAATAAGAACCCGTTTCCTTGATGTAGATGCTAACATTAAATCGAAAGAAGAATGTAGGGAAAGGGAGGTAGATTAATAAATTGATTTAAATGACCAAATTAGACATATATGTGTGAAATATATGCCAAAATTGAGTTACAATAAGCTATACTTGTTCAACACGCTTAGCGGTTCAATCAAGATTTTAAAAATTACTCAATAAACAATTATAAATTAACACATACTTCATAACATTCCAAATTAGTGAGCATAAAATGTGTAATGAAACCAACATATTCTTGATTATCGATATAAGCATAGACCAATGTTTGTTAGAATGTAAGAGATAAACCTTGAAGACATCCTTAGCTTGATTTATTTTGAAAATATAGTGATTGGGAATGGAGAGATATAAGGAAATTAAATTTTATAGCATCTTAGGTTATCCCAATTTGATCCTAAATGAGATTAGAGGAAAAGTTTCAAAGTTCTAGGGAAACAATATTTCTATCAATGATAATCACTTAAGACACTTCATCAATGTAACTTGTGTATGAAATAGAAGATGAATATGTCACAATGAAGCTCTTTAGTGTAATTTCTAGAAGTTTCAAAGAATGGTATAGAATCCCTCTAGACAAAAACATAGATTCATGAGATGAGTTTATGATGCTTTTTAAAATATAATATGGAGCAAGAGTGGATCCATAATTTGCAATCCATGAGGTGACTACCATCAAGAAAGGGGAAAATGAGTGTGTTGTCTATTTTAATACTAGCTTCATAATGATAATGAGAAAGGTGCTTCCTCATGTGACCCATGAGGTCAAATAAATCCATGTTCTTGGTTGTATATTGTGGAGCTTTTGATGTTAATTTGGGCTATCGCTTGTATGATGAGAAACCTAAAACATTAAGGAAGGTTTATGCTTTGACAATCAATTTTCTTTTTATATAAATGATGTTCTTCATGTGATTGTTTCTTGCAATAACAAAATGTGGGACTCCCCCCAAAAAAATTATTTGGATGAGGAATAGGAATCAAATGGATTTTCTAATTTTTGTCCCTTAACTTGAATCTTTGTTTTGTTTCTTTGACTTATATTTTGAAGATTTTTGTTTATTTACAACAAGAGCATGTGGTTTGGAAGATGCCAATGTACACTTTTAAGTTATTTCATCTTCCTCCTTTGTGAGATATAAAAAATATACAAGTGAAGGCATCTAGTGAAGCATTTACCAAGAGCACTTTATGGCATAAGAATAAAAAAACAAACATTGAGTATTGAGGGCCTAACTTCGATAAAACACTTAAGGCCACTTATTCATCTTTCTTCTCTAGTCCATATTGTTTGAGTTGAAACCTTATTAAATTCATTTTAGTGAAGAATTATTAAATATAACACTAAAAGAGGGGTAAAAATGTACTCAAAATGAAAAGAGTAGTACAAAGCAAGGGAATTACACATCCCTATCAATCTCCACTAAATGGTCCAACTTTTGAGACAAATTTGGGGGTAATTGACCCCTATCCACAATATTCCAGTCATGCACATAATCAGAAGCCCATTTAGCAAGACAATCTGCAACTGCATTCCATTCACGCGGAATATGACAGAAAGAAACCGAATCAAAGGAGGCACACAAATTAAGAATCTGTCTTATAATAACAACCAATTTCCAACTAACATCTTCTAAATTCTGCCTCTTCAGAAAATTCACCATCACCTAAGAATCTGATTCACAAATGATCTGTCTCCACCCTAGAGAAGATCCATGCTCCATGGCACACAAAATGGCAAGAACCTCCATGACATTGTTAGTATACCAGCCCTTATAAACAAAAAAGATAAACTCAACAGTCCCTGAACTAGTCCACCCAACACCTCCAATACCAACATGACTAGGATTTCCATGAGAAAAACCATTTGTGTTAATTTTCAACACACCCTAAGGGGGAGGGCTCCAACACCCCTCCCTATTTATCTTTTGAAGGGGATGATGACATCTATTTCTCTTGACTTGACCAACACTCTGAGCAACCCCCCTCTAAAGAGGAAGATTGAGATGAGTATAAAAAATAACCTCTCCAGGATCTAAACCCTCAGCCAAGTCACACTTGGCCACAGTAGTTTCACCCACTAAATGAAGAATCCTCCACCACAAATGTTGAACAACCAGCTTCACCTCCTGAAAAATCCTGTGATTCCTCTCCAACCAAATATGCCAGATAATAAAGGTGGGACCCAGAGCCCAAGAAACTTGAAGAAAAGAAGTCTTAATAGGGGCCTTCACCCATAGGCAAAGAACTCAGCCAAAGAAGAGACATGCCAACAAGCCTAGTTCCACACATCCCACCAAAGATTCCAAAGCCTCCTTGAAAAATAGCACTAGAAGAAGAGATGAGAGACATTCTCCTCACTTTTTCCAGACAAAACACACATCGAGGGACCCTAGAACCCTCTCTTGCACAAGTTATCCCAATTAAGACAATGGTTTTGGACCACCAACCACAAAAAAAAATTGCACTTAGGCCACGAAAATTTATTCCACACTTGCTTCCATCAAGGAACCTCAATGTCCCCAAACACATGTCTAAGCAATTCACCATATCCAATTGAAACAAAATACTTGCCAGATAAATCACTGTTACTCCAAGCCAAAATATCCTGTCCCACCATGGAATTGCATTCCCGTGATGCCAAAATCCAGGCCAACTCTTGCCTATCCTCCTTTGACCCTCCTAGCGGCCAATCTGAGGAGTGCTTCCATCTAAGGCTAACAACCAATCCAGTATTTCAAACATATTTGTAATGCTCAACTATATTCCACCCAGCAACAATAAAATGATCACAAAGAGACTAGAGGTGAGGGTAAGCTGAAAGAATGGGAGGGCGATTGTCCCAAGAATCCCACCAAAAAAGGGCTTGAGAACCCAAATGACATATCCATAAAGCCCCCGCTTAACCAACTAAGCCCCCGATTGGAGGGTATTCCAAATCATAGAGCCCCTTCCTTCTAAAGGGTAACGAGGAACATCAAAAGTGTTAACATTCTTAAGATACTTGTGGGTAAGAATATGAGCCCAAAGTTGATGTTGACTAGTACACCAATGCGAATATAACTTGGTTGCAAGAGCTTGTCCATTCAAAATAGCATAACGTAATCCAAGGCCCCCTGGTCTTTTTTTTGTTAAGGGTTTCAGGGCCCCTTCAAAACATGCTTTTCCTATAATAAAATATATAATATTTATATTAAATATAATGTATATTATATTAATATTAATATTTCCTAGTATAATTTATCATAGTATATATTAATTTATCATATATACTAATATTTTAAATATATATTAATATTAATATTATAACATGTTATATTTTAATCTATAGTGATATTTATATATATTAATATTTCTAATTAAAAGAAAAATATATTTATTTCTTAAGTTAAAAAAATAGATATCCACTTCTTAACTTTAAGAAATGGATATCCTTTTCTTAAAAATAGAAACACATCTGTTTCTTTAAAAATGGATTTTGTTTTGAGCTTTACAAAATGGATATCCGTTAATAATGGATATCTATTTCTATTGGATATTTGTTAATAACGTATATCCGTTTTACCTCGATATTGCTTTGGGACTTATCTTGGGGGTGACCAACATGAAAATTCAACATCCCCAATGTGTTTACAAGGGTTAGAATGGTTTTTCAAACTTCACCCTTCATGCTGACGACTTTTTCAATCCAATTTTGTTGAAACAAAAAGGGTATATTCAACAAATTGTCAACATTCTACCAATATAAGATATGTTTTATTTTGAATTTAATGGATAATTATTATTGATTTTCTACATGCACTATGTGTAAAGTCCTAATTGATAGTGATGATTGAAAAATATCTATAACTTTAAAATGGTTATACATTTTTTGTATCTAAAAAACATGTCACACACTATGCTTCATAAATTATAGTTTAAAAAAAGAAATTGAATTTCATAAAATTTTGACCAAGTTAGGGTGGTCAGACAAATGATTTTTAATATTTTTAAAAATTCCTACTGGAAAATTTAGAAACTAATTATTTTCTTGCAAAATAATTACAAAAAAATATGTGTCACATTCGAGCGTGTTCCCTTTACTTATATTGAAATATTCAAAAAAATTATTTATTTTTTCTCATCATTAGGGTGGCTAGACAAACACCTACTTTTTTTTCCAAATTTTAATGTACCATTGCATTGAAATTTTAAATTTTCACCAAATCAAATTACTTTTTTCCAAAAAAGGCCTAGTAGCTTACAAGCTACATTCAATTTGCTACAAATTATATTCCTACATATTTTCAAAATTATGTTAATAACCTATTCAAATTCTTATGTGAAGTTGCTTAAGTTTGTTTTTTTTGTATTTTCATTGCCACTTAAGGGCCCTTTTTTTCCTTCATGATCTTGCACTGACCCTTTTATCATGATTCATTTTATTATTAGGAAGAGTATCATAATCATGTATTGGACCCCCTTATCAAGAAAGCCTTCCTCACCCACTTTTAGCAATAGCATATATGAAATACTTATACCTCTTATTCTTCTAGGAGAAGATATGTTATTACTCCCAACATCGTATTCATTGTTTATTGACTATTTTGCACATGTTGGTGCCATGCAATCAACTCTCTTAGTTATCATGTAGTCATCAATAGATCTAAAATTTGGTAATCTAATTTTGTTTATTACTATATAATATGATTTCTTATGCTTTTCCTTCAAAAACTTAAAATCTAAATATAAACTTGTAAGATGTACTTCTTTAACAATTGATAAGTGTGCTTTATAATAGAGCTCTAAATGAGGCTCATTATGTACCCAACACCAATAAGGTAACAATAAGTCAAGAGTATAAGTTCTTGTTCCTAAAATATTCTTGTCGTAGGTGCATTTTCTCATAAAGTTCTAAAAATTATCATTAATTATAACTATAGCATGTTGACTCTTCTTTTCAGACTCATCATGATTGATATGTAGTTGATTTGCATGTTTGGATTAATGCACCATATTTTCATTTGTAAAATACATATGATAATCAATTTGTGCTTGAGGAAATTCATCTTCTACATCACAAAACCTTAGATCAACCTCCTACATTAGAAAAATACTTAGTTTTTTTAATTATGACAATCATCATGCTCATTTTCATGAATTATTTGACATTTTATTCATTACCTTCATGAATTTTATTAATAATATGTTTTTGATATAAAACATGTTCATACTCACCCATATGGCTTGCTCAAACCAATATGTCACCCTTAATTCCAAACTTATGATTGCCAAAAAGTATTGATATGTTTGATTTCTATTCATAAAATTTTACCTAAAATAGTTGATTCATTAATCTCTTTTTTTTTAGTACCTTAATATACCTTTTCATGGGTGTGTATATCACCTTATGTATCATTCTTACCAAACTTAGCATACATGTATTTGTCTTCATATTTTTCATAAACTCCTTCTTGGCTAGACTCTAGAATGAATATCTCTACAATACTGAGAAAAAAATTCAAGGAAAAATCCATAATAGTAAAAAAGGTAGGTTAATCAATCTCATAATCTCCAATTGTGTATTGTATCATGTATCCTCTTAATGGTAAATTTTAATAGAGTGAGTGGAGATGTCATCTCTAACATGACCTTGTAGAAAGTGAAATTGTGAAGAGAGTAAGAGGCATCCTAGAAGCCCAAAAAGAAACATATTTGAAATAGGCGGGGGTTGGATGTCAAGATTCTATGTGAAACTTTCCTAGTATTAATAAATTTCGAAGGCTCACTTAAATTCTTGCATTGCTAGTGGTTAGGATTTAGGATAATCACTATTGATTTTCCTTGGAAACAAAGAGACTTAGAAGGTCCACTAAGATAGAGAGATTTGAAACATTTGGATACTATGTGCACATTACGAGTTGGGGATGAAAAGGTGTGAATGTGTGAAAGCATCTTTCAAAATGGAAAGAAGGAACCAAGACTCCTAGATACTTGATACTAAATTATAGAGGAGAGGGAAACTTGAAAGTCCACTCGTGTGGATAGGCATCAAGGTCTAAGGTAAAATCATTCTTATATATGATGATAGGGAAATGTACATAAATATGGCATATGAAAAAATATCAAAGCTTTGGGCTATGAGGTCCTTTTTTGCAAGTGCAAATCAAGGTCCAAAGTTCTACAAAGCAATGTGAGAGCCAGGAATTTTAGAGATTTGACAAAAGTAAAAAGGGTATCATGGACTGGATTGGGCTTGTTTTTTATTGAATCCTTAAATCTCTAGACTCCAAATACTCAAAAGGTTAGAGAGGGTTGGATATTTCTAATTTTTAGTCCACACAAGATCCTTTCATGGAAAAGCTCAAAAATCTAAAACCTAGTGAAGGTAGAGTTTAGGGACTCAATGAGACAAGGAAAAAATAAAAATAAGGATTAAAAACCCCACAAGCCCAACATATGACTAGGTATCAAAATAATTCTTTTAAAATAGTTTTGAAGTCATCAAGAGTCCTAAGGGATTAGGTTAGGATTTGAGTGAAATGTTGACCTAATTATAAGGATTAGGTTTAGTCATCATCCGCAATTAGAAACCTAACATTAAAAGGTTCATACCTCCACATTAACACTATACTTTAGGGAATTGAGAGTTCAAGTACCTTGGAAAGGAAAATCCCACACCTCTTAAATATGGGACACAATTAAAAATTAAAACATTGAGTGCACATCAACCATTCTAATGAGACTAGAGGAAAATATGAAACTTGACACAAGGTTGGAGTTAGAAGTTCAAGGAATTTTGTGGTCAAGTACATGGTAAATAAAAGTCTTAACCCCCAAAAATTCACAAAATACTCAAATTTGACTCCTAAGATAGGATTTTCAAAAAATGATTCCTTTAAAAGTGTCTAAGGATGGACATTCACCCCCTTGACCTAAGATAGACAAGAGTACCAAAATATGATGATCAAAGTTTCTCATTAACCCATTATGAACTAATGGAAACACAAGAAAGAGATAATCAACCAAAAAAAGGGGTCCTAAATTTTCTTTGGAAAAATAGGGCATGCTGTGTGTGAGGTATACTACACTATATTATAAAAAATAAAACTAGACTACACACATAAAATAATAGAAAGATACAATGCCAAGTAGGCTATAATAGCACATGTAAAGGAAATAGACAAAATTCAAAGCATAGATGCAAATATTGGATAAATTGATGGATTGCTTGAAGTCTATCCCATATTTTTGGCAAGAGATATATATGGAAAATTCTCCCTAAGAAGAATCTAATGAAATTATTCCATTGAGATACATTATTATTTTTACAATAAATACCTTAGAAAGTGATAATTTGGAAGGTTAGATAACAATGATGATACCAAGACTAAAAAGGACATTTCAAGAAATACCATCAAGAAAGATGGTAGTTGGTAATTGGTTTGGTTCATCATTGTGGTAGGAGCCACCCCACAACTAAAGACAATAGATGAGCTAATGCGATCTTGGATTTGGTTTGGGTTTTTTGTGGAAGCCACCAGATCTTTGAAACGATTGAAATTTCTTTGTGGATCCACCCTATGGATAGAGATGGTAGCTAACCCAATTGGATTTTAGAGTTTGCTACCAATTAGTTGAATAAAATGGATAGGCTCTTTATAGTCATGAAAAAGTATCCTCCTTCTACTTTTTACTTATTTGGGCCCTCCTGTGAGTTAGGCTTAATGCTTCCTTGATTTAGTGTTGTAATGTGATTAACACATTCACATTAGGTCTTTGGCCCTTGTGAACTAATGGATTTAAATTTTACCTTGCTAAAGTGTTGTGAAATGTTGTAACTCACTTTCACACTTTTCTAAGGTCATATTAATTGATTACACCTAAATAATCTCTTCTTCACATTAATCTTACCTTATTTTAAAGTGTTGTAAAGTGTTGTAACAAACTTTCACACTTTTTTAGGCTTGTCATTAATAATTGGGCTTTATTATGCTTTAATTGGCCCTAATTTACATCCAAAAGCCTTAATTTATGTGTATTTTCGATGATAATCCCGACAAAATCATTTAAAACATCAAAATCTCAAAAACCCACCTCAAAAAGCTAAGGTGGGACCTATTTGACCAAAAAGGTGAATGAGTCCCATTTAACCCAAAATAAAAATTAATTCAAATCTTTGGTGGGATTTTATTCTCCTAGATCCAATATCAGCTTGTAGTGTTGTAATTTCTAGAATTCTTGCATAATTGAGTATGAATACAAGGTTCTTTCATTCATTTTCACCTATAAGACTTTTGTGAGAGAATTCATCATAGAAAGTTTTAGTTCACAAGAGAATTCAAGTGTCTTCAAGGGCTAATTATCAAGCATTTTAGAGCATTATTCAAGCATCAATCATCATGTCAAGGATTTCATGCATCATGTTTGTTATTGTGCTAATAATTATGCTGTAGGGTTTTATGATTCAAGCAAGCATTACATTCAAGAGCTATTTCTTCCAAGCAAGAATCAATATCTATATGCATTGCAACCATTTCAATCATATTTGCAGCACCTTATTGCTAGGGTTTGGTGAGTTGTAGCATCTCATATTGTTCATTCATCATTCTCCATTCATTTTCATTCTATTTCAAGGTTTAATTACCAACAAGGAGTTTGACCAAGGCAAACCCCTATCCACTAACCCAACAACATTTTCTCCTCTCATTTGTATGTGATTTGTAGGTCTAGGTTATAAATTTCCTAAGGAGAAAGATTGGAGGAAAGTTGCAAATAATTCAAAGTTGTCAAAGTTGTCATCAAGCATTGGAGGTACTTGGAGATCACCTATAGGTTGCAAATTGCAGTTTTGGATCTGATAACCAATCAGGAAGGAAAAAATAGACTAAGAAGAGCAAGATCAAACTTTGAAGCTTCATAAAATCCCAACTGGAATGATTCGCCACTCCTGGCAAATGAGTCCCAGTTTCAGTCAATTTTCAAGATTTTGTAGATTCAGATATCCTTTTGTTTGAAACATGTTCCGACATATTTTCCTAGAAACAAGACTAATTCACTTTGCTTGGTGAATGAATCCCAGTCAACCTTAACAATAGAATTTTTAGTGTTTCAAACCTCCATCCAACCTTCTTTGGATTTCCAGGTGCACACATTCTATTTTGTAGTTTTTTGTTTCATTTCATTCACTTTCTTAGGTCATTTAGTATTACTTTGCATTCAATTAGGGTTTAGTGCTACATATTACATTCCATTATCTTTTCCAATTCTAAACTTAGTGGTGAACCCCTCATTAGTCTACTTTCATCCCTTAGGACAACCCTTTTGCAAGACCTCTTTCTCCTTTGCATTGAGATCTCAAGGGTTATCCTTGAATGGAATAGCTTTGAAAGTGGGTGTAATCCTATCCATCACTAATACACCCCATTTTCCTTGGATCCATTTTGGTGAACTTTCCCTTAGAACATCATAATTGTAATTTGGAGTGCATTATCTTCCTAGATTTGGCTTGCATTAAGATTTACATTGGTTAAATTGCATTCTAGGGTTTAAAATTTTGCATTAGTGAAAGCTCATATAGCTTGCATTTTTGCATCTAATTTCATTCAAAATCATTCAAAATATGCATTTGCATCTTAGATATAGGTAATAAAACATAAAAATCATAAAATTCAATTAAAAATTTCTTTTTTTTTGAAAAAAGTCCTCACTGGGACTCATTCACCACCTTGGGCGAATTAGTCCCTCTGCATATTTTGCACTGCATTTTCTAGCATTTCAAGTCCATTTTTTGAGTTTTTGTCATTGTTGTTATTGCCTCTTTGTTTCAATTTCTAGAATTCTTGTTATAAGCATTTCATTTTCCTTAGCTTATATTGCATTTGCATTTACATTTCATTTAGTAGCCCTTGCATGAGTATTTGGTGTCCTATTGCTAATACTATAGTAAGATGAAGTTCAAGACTCATGTCATCTCACGATAGTACAGTTGTTGTGGATCTTGGGTTGTCTAGCTCTTTCACTCCTAGTATTGACACCAATACACTAGGTATGGACCATACCCGTAACAACTCTTTACCTTCAAGTAGTATGCAAGTTGAAACAAGGAATGATAGTGTCCTGCAAGAAAACATAATTCAAATTCATGAAGACTTAGAAAACCTACAACATCAAGTGCACAATTACAACATTTCAAATACTGCCATCCCTACTATAGATAACATTCATTGCATTCTTGAAACTGAAGATGGGATTGACCTTGTGAAAAATATCTAGTTCAAATCTTTGGAAAAAATCTCACCCAACCACTAGTTGTCCTTTACCTAAAAGAAATGTCACAAGCCAAGGAGAACTCAAATTACTCCTTCCACAATAATTTCTTCAATAACTACCTATACCAATCCTCAAGTCACAACAACAATGCAACAAGTTAGTAATGTGATTCCTTCCGTGGGTATTTCTGCTAGCATCCCTAGTTCCTATGTGGCATCACATGACATATCTCCTACCACCTTACCACCTATAAGCATTCCATTCACTTGTCCTTCAAACACATACACCCCCCTTAACCATTCTCACTTTCATCTCATAACACAAGTAATGATCCTCTCATAACTCAACTCTTCCAAATTGTTTCATCCCTTCAAAAACAAATTTCCACCATCAACTAAAATCAAAATGGCCCACCTACATATTATGTCAAAAGTAGTCCATTATCCTTGGAGATATTGTGAACACCGATGCCACAAGGTGTAGAGGTTCCTAGATTTGAGAAATATGGGGGGAAGGGAGATCCTTCTAACCATGTTAATGCTTATACTACCTTATGTAGTGACTTTATCCTAGGTGATAAACTTTTGGCACAGATTTTCCTTAGGTACTTTGAAAGATACTACCTTGGAATGGCTCTCCTCCTTACCAAACAACTTAATTTGTTCATTCAATGAACTTGTTGAGGAATTTGTAAACCATTTCCAAGTGCATATGAATCCTACAATGACCTTGGCTGATTTGATGAGATGTAAGAAAAAAGAAGAAAAGACAAATGACTTTACCTCACACTATCAATTGCTTTATTCCCAAATCGATGTCAAGATCCCCGACCCTCACTTGCAAAATATGTTCATAGAAAATTTACAAAGCAAGATTCAAGACAAACTCACCATGATGAAATTCCCATCCTTCATGCACTTGTGTACTTCCCTTAGTGATTATCAAAATTCAGTTATTAGTCGAGATATAAAGTCCACCTCTAGTCGAACTGAGAAATACGAGCCCACAAACCAAAAAAATTCCCAACCATTTAGAAAACAGAATAAAGGGTTCCTTCAATTCAATCCCAATCAACAACCAACTCAAAATATCAACAACCAAGTAGTTGTTAAAGCCTCGATAACCTTTAGCTATGGGGATCCGAAAAGACAATTCACTCCCTTACCTGATACCATTCATAACACAATGTACCAAATTTTAGAACAACAAATGACTACCTTTCCTCCCATCAAAACACCCAATCCTAATAAGCCTTTACCCTTGATATTTAGATCAAATGCTTATTTCCATTGTCACTAAAAAAATGGACATGACACGAAACATTGTAAGCGTCTTAAACATCTTGTGCAAGACCTCATTGATTCTGGTCGTCTTTCTGTTGGAGGTGTTAGTGATCAAGGAAATAAGTCTGTTTCCCCTCCTAATCAGAACTTACAAATCTTTACCAATCCCATGCCTAACCATAACATTTCATTTGTCAAAGCTAGCGAAACTAAAAAGAATGATGTGATGAATGTTGATATGGATGATGATAAAAATGATTCTATTCAACATGATTCTATTGATAATGATCATACAAGTGAGACGATAGGAGTGATAGACATCATCCTCATAAGGGCCAACCTAAAAACCCTCTTGACATTGATTTCTCCTCTAAAGACATACTTAAACATGCACCCAATGGTCCTCTTTACATAGCTGGTCGTATCTATGACAAACCCACTAATGGGATACTAATAGATCCCACCTATGGAGAGAACGTGATCACCAAGGAATTTTTACTTTTGCATGAACTCTATCAAGACATATATGATAAAACGAAAGAATGGATCAAGACACATAATGGTTTCACTTTCCCTACAATAGGATCAATCACTCTACCTTTACAAATATGACCGAAAATATTAGATACCTCATTCTCCATCATCCCGCAATCGAACCAATTCAATGTGAAGCTAGGCTATCTTTGGCTTCGCCCCATGAAATTTTTCCCTTAAGTTGTGCATAAATGCCTAAATTTTCCCTTTGACAATGAAGTTTTCACCATCCATTACAGCGGCTTTAACCCTTTGTCTTCCAAAGGAAAATTTTCCTTAGATTTATTTTGTCCTTAACCTAGATGAAACCTGTAAAATCATGAGAAGACTTTTTTTTCTTGTCCTATCAAAAGTTCAAGGTAAAGAAGATAGTAGAACTATCCCTCAGAAACATGTCTCCACCCACCATAGAGCCTACTATCCTTGATGAAACCATGCTAGAGCCTAAATAAATTCCAAACAATTAAGATCAACCTAAGACAACCTTCACCCACATCCTACAAAAGACCAAGAGACAATGAAAACAACCCCGTCACTCCTAAAATAAAACAACTTTACAAAGTGAAAGAGAAAGTGGTTAAACAACCACCTGTGGTTTCTTCCATTCCTCCCCTTAGGGAAGAAAAGAAACCTATGGTTGATCAAACTGCTCCTACATAAATACAACTTGAAAAAAAAACTAAAAGAAACAAGGGTGCTAGAGAGCATAGGTGTAGACGTTGTGCCCTTGCTTGTAGGTTACACAAATAATTAAACAAAGAAAATCAAAACCCAAACTTGATTGAAGCAATGCATGACCAACCTCCCCCTTCATTGAAACAAAACAAATCAATACAACAACCACAACAAGAGTTGAACTCTTCCATGGACATTATCATTCGACCTCCTGTTGTGATCAACTTGGATGATGATGACGAGGTTGCTAAAATTGACGAAGAGGTGCATAATGAATTGAATACATTGATTTCCTCTTCCATGAGTGAAAAATCTCCTACAAAGAGTGTTGAACTTGGTGCTTCTCCTAGTTCGGAACTTGCTCTTGTTCCTTTGGCTAGTTGCCCGCCTTCAGTATACAATGAACATGACTAGGAGGTGGATGACCTACTCATAGGTTGACTTGCTTATTCCTTACTAGTATTTTGCATTATTTATTTTTCTTTTTCTTCTGTGTGATTGCATGTACGTGATGGGATCCCTTGTGACGTTATGTTTAATGTTCTCTCTCTTTATGACATTCCTCTATTTGTACCTTTATTCTTCTCTATGTCGTCACTCTTTTACTTTTCACTTTTTAGCTTTTTCATTTGTCTCGTGTTTTCCTTTTGGGGATGACACAAGGCATTGAGTCATGTCTCTTCCATGTTGACAAAAAATTCTTTTTCTTTATCTTTGTGCTTGTGTTTTGGTGCAGGAGCACCACCAAAGTGCCAAAGTGCAAGCATATTTTGAAGTCTTGGTTTAAAATCAATTTTATTTTGTTGTGTAAGGTCTTTAACACCATCTAGATTGTGATTGAGGACCTTTTGTTTCTTAGGTTGAAAGTTGAATAAGTTGGGAATCCTTTTTGTGGTTGTTCCCTAAGCTTTAGACAAACATTGCAAAACACACTATGTTTTCCAACGGTAAGCTTTTGGCTGTTCTTAGGCTCAAAAATGAAAACCTAACTGTTTCTTGGCATTGTAAAAAGATATCACTCGACCTTTGAAGGGGTTAGATGTTTTGAATGTTGGTAGTTTCAGGAGAACAATAAAAAAAAAGTGATTTTTGTTGTGAAAGTGTTATTTTTCTGTTCTTGCATGTGATAACTGCAAGAAATGAATTGAGGAAAGCTTTTGTGGAATTGAATAGCATGTAAAGAAAAATTTTGAAGCATTTCTTGTGGCATTTTAGATAGTTTTTCCATCGCTTTCTTCCATTTTGGTAAATACTGTGTTTTTCCTGTTTTGCTGTTTTGATTGGTAAAATCCAAAAAAATGGAGTTTTAGCTTGTTTTCTATCCGTACCAAGAAGTATGGAAGTAGTGGAAAAAAATATAGACTCCATCCTTATACATAATGTAAATATAGGAGTCTTTGTGAGTTCTGAAAGCAGGATTATGATCTTTTCCTAGGCGAGCTTGTGTTGCTTAGTTTGGAAAAGGTGGTTGAAAACAAACCCTAACGTGGCAGGGGTGACAAAGAATTTACATTGCAGGGTGTGTAATGTTTGCAGGAGGTCTCAAGAAGGTTGGCAGGAGAGGTGGAATCCTTGTCAGACCCAATGGAGGTAGGAAAAAGCAAAACAGACCAAGGAAAGGTCTAAAGAAACCCTAGTTTCTTACAAAGACTGGATTGTACCTTTGTACGGACAGGAAATGTCCCAAATCCCAAAAAATCTGTCAAAGCTTGGAATTTGGGCCAGGGTGTCAGAAGAGTTTTTGGTACAATCTCATAAAGGGAAGGAATTCTAACCTATTCATTTTGTGCAAGGAGGCCTAAAAGGAGCTCAAAGCTTGTAGCCCTGCCCAAACCCTAGACCAAGGTTTTATGAAAGCGATAGAGAAGTGGTGTAAGGAGGTTGAACAAGGACCTTCCCTAGAAATTTTTGAAGCTAAGAAAGCCTATGCACACCCCTACAAACGAGGTTAGGAAGCATTTGGAGGTTAACTGGTCTTTAAGCTTATTAAGGGCTAGATGGTGAATGTGAGGAAAAGCACCAAGAATTGCTTGGTAGC
>VDFB02104757.1:0-11030 GCA_007258455.2 Sequoia sempervirens | reverse complement strand
ATCAAATGCAATTGGCAAGTATAAATCCAAACTCCACAACCTTTTCTAGTATCATACCCACCTATGCCAAATTGGGAGCCTTGGAACAGGGTATGGACATCCATCACAACATAAAGGATAGAGGAATTTTGTTAGATATTGTAGTTGTAATTGCTCTTGTAGAAATGTATGTTAAATGTGGGATCATAGACAAGGTACTTGAAGTGTTCGAAAAAATGCCTCAAAGAAATGTGGTCTTATGGACTACAATAATTGTAGGATATACACAAATTAGATTTGTTGAAAAGGCTTTAGAAAATTTCAAGCAAATGCAATTTGTAGGTTTAAAGCCAGACTCTTCAACCTTTGCTAGCATCCTCTCTGCCTATTCCAAAATGGAAGCTTTGGAACAAGGTATGGACATCCATCAAAGCATAATAGAAGGGGGATTATCATCTGATATCATAGTTGGAAATTCTTTGGTTGACATGTATGCAAAATGTGGAAGCATAAAGAAAGCATGTGAAGTTTTTGACAAAATTTCAAAGAGATGTCATCCGTTGGACTCCAATTATTGTTGATATGCACAAAATGGATTTGTTGAAAACACTTTAGAAACTTTCAAGAAAATGGAATTAAGGTGTATAAAGCCAAATTCCACAACCTTTACCAGCATCTTTCCTGCTTGTGCCAAAATGGGGGCTTTGGTATAGGGTAGGAACATCCATGAAAGCATAAATAATAGAAGAATTTTTTCAAATGTTGTAGTTGCCACTACCCTAGTAGACATGTATGCAAAATGTGGAAGCATAAACATGGCATGTGAACTATTTGATAGAATGCCTAAAAGAGAAGAGATGCCATCCCATGGAATATGATGATTGCAGGATAGGCACAAAATGGATTTTCTGAAAATGATTTAGAAACTTTCAAGAAAATGCAATTAGCAGGTATGAAGCCAAATTCCACAACCTATGCCAACATCCTCCCTGCCTATGCTAAAATGGGTACTTTGGAGTAGGGTATGAATATCAATCAGATCATAATAGATGGGGGATTTTTGTTAGATATTATTGTTGGAAATTCTCTATTAGACATGTATGCAAAATGTGGAAACGTACACAAGCTAGGTGAACTCTTTGATAGAATGCCTCAAAGAGATGTTATCTCATGGAATGCAATAATTGTAGGACATGCACAAAGTGGATTTTTCAAGGATGCTCTCAAAATATTTGAATTAATGAAGCACTTCTAAAACATATCCTAACATTGTAAGTTTTGTATTCTTTATGCATGTAGCCATGGAGGTTTAGTAAATGAGGGTTGTGCATACTTCAATCACATGAGTAAGCAATATTTCATTACACCTACAATTGATCATTATGTGTGTATGTTTGACCTTCTTGCCCATGCTGGCTATCTCAAGGACACTCTAAACTATATCATTAAGATACCAGTTAAACCTATGGTGGTTGTGTGGATGTGTTTTCTTGTTGCTTGTAGGTTACATATGAATATAGGCTTAGGAGTATTTATAGCCATGTTGCTCTTCAATTTGATCCTATACATGTAAAATATATACCCCATTGATCTCATGCACTGGATCCCCGATTACTAACACCATTTCCCCATCTTTTAAATCATCTCTTTTGTTAATCATTTAATTAAATAATATTTATTTAATTAAATTCATCACATTTCATTCTTAACTAAATAATTCATTTTATTTAATTAGTCTAAATCATTATTCTTCTCATTCTTAATTTATTTAAATCCTAAAATCAAAATCAAAATGTCAAATCTAAACTCCATCTTAATTAATCAAATCCCAATTAATCCCAATCTAATCCATCAAATCCTCTAGCTTTTGCAACTTGCTCATGAAAATCATTTTAATTGATTTATTAAATCTCCTTTTTCATTCAAAAAGGCATCAAAGGATGGAATATTCCTCAAATTTGAAATCTCCCCCCAAAAGTATTTGTCCATCCAACAAGGCATTAAAGGCCTCTTACATGTCCTTTTCTTGAGCCAAGTGATATTAACTCCATCTTTCATCTCATCTTTCAAGCCATCTTTTGAATTTCAAATTTCCCCCTCTTTGCACATTGCCCAAAATGTGCTCCATATCTCTTCAATAGCATGTTGACAAGTGGCACTTTATCATTGGTTTATCTTTAGTCCCACATTCATCCATTTTTCCTCATTCTTTAACATTCTAATTCATGAATAAGAGGCCTCATTTTATTTTTGATCCAAAATCTTAGGTATTTGATCCAACTCATGCAAAGACATTATCCTAAGATTTTGAATTTTTCATCCATTTTTCACCCATTTTCGCTATTTCTCATAGCTAGGTTATGCAAGAATTCAGCCAAGGAGTTATCAATCTTTTTAAATCATCACCAAGCTTACAAGGGATTGGGAAAGGGCCATTTTCCACATGAAAATGACATGAATTCTCCCATGGGATTAAGATTTTGTTTGCATTAGATAGGATTTAATAGCTTTCTTATTGTGTTCTTCACTTATTTCTTTTTTATTTTCATTTTAAATGAATTCCATGGGGAATGTTGATTTAGCTTGCATAATTGACTAATTGTGTGATTGTTCTTCGTGTTTGTGTAGGTCTAACATCACCATTCATAGATCCTAAAATTTTTGTGACTTATCTTCTTCTCAAATGGTGTTTATGCTTGTTGATCTTATTTTTATTCAAGCTAAGCTTGAATAAGTTAAGGATATCTTAGAAAGTTCCATATTGTATGGTGGAGTTCTTTATCTAGATCTCTCAAGCAACAAGATGCCATTTTTTTAATTAAATTTTAAAGTTCTTGAAGATGGAAGGGTCTAGGTGCCTGCAAGTTTATTAAAAGATATCATGCCACCTCTAAAAAATGGAGTGGCGATGTGTATTCATTACAATAATTGGAAAGTTCTATTAGAAATATGGTTGTTATAGAAACCACTCTTGAATAATCTATTAAAGAAGGATACCATGCTTCAGTGGAAAATTGATGTAGCAAAAATTTGTAGAAAAAGAATTGCAAATATAGAATATAGGTTATTATTGATTACTGGCATGTTTTCAACATCAAAAAGAAAATATCACTTTGAAAATCCAACATGAATTTACCAATGAAGTGCAAAAGATGAGAATTGATGAAACCACCCAAGAGAAAGAGGAATTGACTTCAGAAATAGTACAAGGGTTAATATAGGGAGAGAAGTCCTGATTTAGAGGGAAAAAGAAATCATGAAGAGTTTCTTAGTTGAATGTGTTTTTGGAAGAGGTAGACTCCTTAGAAACTACAAGAATGGGAAGACATTAAATATGCCTTTATTAACATAAGAAACAATGAGACTTACTAACAACTTTTACCATCAAATGAGTTATCTCAACAGTAATAAGGGTGGGCATTGAGCATGCCAACTCAACCACTTTTGAGTTTGAGTCAGCAAGCCTCACCACCTAATTTACTTCAATTTAACTATTAATAGAAGCCTTTGGTAAGATTTCAACATATAGAATCACATGGCAATCAAAATGAATATAGATAGATTCCTTATTGAAAGTGATTCTATGTTAGTAATTAAGTATTTTCTAAAACTACAAAATAGCCCTCTAATGTAAGTAGGGTGGAAATTATTCTTTCAATCTCACAAATGTTCACAAATGATCAAACAAAAACAAGGAATCAATTCTTCAACTTTATTCTCTCAACTTGTCCCAAACATGCACCTATTAGGCTTGTAGCCTCAAAACTCAACTTTTCCAAATAACTACAAGTGTAGGCCATACAAAGACCTAACAAACATCATTTGAGGAACTCTTCAACCATATAAACAACATACCGAAAGAACTCACAAGGTTTCTTAAGCTCAAATTGGATTTTCAATAACCTACCCCTATTTGGGCTACTAAATTAGCCCTATTTTCCAAAGGAAGTCGCACCTAAACTTCTAGTTTCCACTCAATCTCTTAGACACTCACTAAATGTGATTCAAAACTCCAAATTTCATGATCAATTCAAGGATTTAAGTCCTCTAGGGAACTTTCCAACAAACCCTCACTTTTCATGCAAAATACTAGAGTTTATTCAAACTACTAATTCCAGGGCTTCTACGACTCAACAAATGGCTCCAACACATCTTCCTAACCTTTCTCAAACTCAATCTATCATAAATTTGAAGGTTCCAACATCATTTTGCAAAAACCCAAGGGTATGTGTAGGATCATCATGGAAAAAATAGGCCCGTAAGTGGCAAAAAATTCAAAAAAAAAAGAGTTAGGCAACTTGACATAAAAATTTGAATAAGTTATTTATATTATTTCAAAAATATGTAAGCATAGAATCTGTAGAAAATTGAATGTAAGTTTCTAACTACTAGGTTTTTAAAAAAACCTATTTGGTGAAAATTTGAAATTTCAATGGAGTAGTAATTTCATAATTTTGGGGAAATAAACACGATAAATGATAATATTTTTTTATAATATTTTAGATATAAGTAGAGGACTCCGTATGAATACCGTGATGCATATCTTTTATAATTTTTTTCCATAAGTAAATAATTAATTATGAATTTTTAATTTCAACTTTTAAAAAATATAAAAACTCGTATGTTTGACCACCTTAACTTGGTCAAAACTTCATGAAATTCTTTTTTTTCCTAATCCTATAGTACATGAAGCATATAATGTGATGCATGTTTCAGATTCAAAAAATGTGATACCATTTAAAAGATATCGATGTTTTCATTTAGCTCTATCAATCAAGACTTTAGTTCAAATTCAAATAGAAAATGAATAATAATTATTTATTAAATTCAAAATAAAGCATAATTTATATTGTTGGAAAGCCGAGAATCTCCTTAAAAAACCCCTTTTCGTTTCAACAATTTTGGGTAAAAAAAAGTCATCGACCACATACCCTACACATACCAATCATATGCCACTTTTAGGCCCATCATGATCCTGCACATACCCCCAACCTTAACACCTCTTTTTCATAAGGAAAATGCCTTGTATAGCATTAGGGAAACACACATCTCCTTTAAACTTGATTCCCATAACTTTATAAGCCTTCATGACATCTACTCTATCATTGGTGAAGACAATCCACTGAGTCACAGCCTCCTACAAAAGGTGGATTGCCTGATACATTATAAAAACTTCAAAACTGGCCCTCACTGGCCTATTATAGGCAGATTTCAAAAACTTACCAAGTTCTCACTCAAATCTTAAAGTAAGACTCTCAAAATTGATACAATCAAGAGCTCTAAGATGCCTACATAATATACTAAATATTTCAAAGCCTCACAATGACTATATGGGTCGTACAATGCTGGTGAAGTTCTGAAAACACAAAAAAACAATGATTTTTTTGATAAAATGTTGTTTACAAACTTGTATTTTCAATACAATATTCAATATCTATTGTTCAAGCCTTTTTCAAGCTTTTTTAAAACATTTCTCTATCAGTTACAAAGTTTAATTCAAAAGGAGGAGCATGGATTCTCCCATTACAAGCAAAAATTGTCTTGTTGCAGTTATTTTTAGCAATACTGCAAAATCTGACAAAATGAATCTGCTAATAACCTTAGATGGCCTATAAACAACCTAATTGTACCTACATTCACTCAATCAACACTAAATGACCTTATTCAACCATTTACTATCATTTGACCTTGATCTCCTAAAATCTTGCATTTGCAACTTTTGGGTTTTATAACAATTTTGCAACAAAGTGCAATTGTTTTGCAATATCAAAATTATTGACTCCTAGACACCTAATTACCACCAACTTATGATTGATTGTATACTTTAATGGTATTCAAGACCTTATTTACTAAAAAATTGTCTTCCTCCTAGAGCCTTCTCTTTAATAGCCTAAATTACCTAAAGTTCTTCAATGGTGCCCACGCACCACCCTCCCTATACAGATTGGTGGATGCAACCAATGTTATCAAAATTCAACATATTCCTATAATAGCCAATAAGTTAGTGGACCATTTATCAAATGAATCTATTCAATAAAAAGACAATGTCATGAACTTGATCTAACACACTCATCTCTTGCAACTTTTTCCATATTTTCTAAGGAGAGTAGGATATGAAATCAAAAGTCCAAGTAGGAAGTTTTTATGTCACTACAATTGCACTTTTACATCCCAGGTAATTTACAACCCCAATGAATTTAATAGTTTCTATAAGACAAATGGAAACAATCTTTATATTACAAGCTTCATCAACCTCTTGATCATTTAGACGAAATAACACACTTATGAAGAGTAAACTTAGTATCTTCACAATAGTTAGAAGTGGTTGATTTTGGATGCAAAACAGTCCCAAATGTCTTAGGGCTTCAAATCCGCACTCACTCTCTTGATTAATACACCACTTTGGCACATAAGACAAGATTGTTTCCTTGTGACTATTTGCACACATCATAGTCACCATGACAATAATCTTGACGGTATCGGTTCAACAACCTCTTGATTTATTAAAACCAAGAACCACACTTATTTAAGGGAAATGTCTAAGTGTTTTAAGTAGCCAATTCTTGAATTGGATGAGTTCTAAATGTTTTTTGGTTTCAAATCCATGCTAATTCATTTGGAAATTTTTTCACTTGGGTATGTAAAACAAGAATCTTTCCTTGCTTGTAGCTTGCATGCATCCTAGTCATTTTTTCATATGTGATGCTTACTTCTACTATTTTTCCCCAAGTTACCAATCTTGGATACCAGTCTAGTGTGGGCAAGGTTCAACCAGGTTTTAGCATTTGGCTTGTTGATTCATTCAGGACAACCTCATGAGAACTTGTAAAGAATTTTCACATTTTTTCTTTATATTTTACTATAGGGTTTGTGATTTTTTTAAAAACTTAAATAAATAATTGGAACTCATTTGTGTCTTGCAAATAACTATCATTTATCTTGCAAAGTAGGATAAATTGGATTGGAAAATGAAGGCATCAGGGTATAAATTATCATTTATCTACCACCATAGTGAAAATTTAGCAATTGCATTTGGTTCGTTAATCATGGCGCCTAGTACAACTATTAGAGTTGTTAAGAACCTTTAAGTATGTTCTAATTTCCACATTGCATATAAATTCATCTCCAAGATTGTTGCAAGAGAAATTGTTCTGAGGGATGTGAGCCATTTCCATCATTTTAAACAGGGACAACTTTGGACAAACTAGAATAATATTATATTCGAGGGTAGGACACTATCGACCTAACATTAATACATTTGGGGAACTCCCCTCATAGCTCCATGGATAGACTGATAAGGTGGGCACAATTAGTTCCATTTTTTTGTAATGTGCTAAGAGTCATATAAGTAACACTATGTCAAGATGGGGAACTCTTCTTCGATGTTCTAAATGATTTGCCTCCTTTTTATAAGACTATGTTGGCAATGCCACTTGGATCAAATTTGTTTGGTGGGATTCTGAACCCAGACAATGAGGTAAAGTTGTGGAAATATCATAGAGAGAAGCTACAAGCTACCGTGATGATTTTTCTAAGCAAATTTATATCAGATTATTGCTTAGCATGGCTTAAGACATGTGCAGATGATATTCTCTCTACAAATAGGATTGGGGGAAAGTATTTCCTTGATTTTTTGAAAAGTATCAAGGAACTTGTAGAGAATGAGACATTGATTAGAGAAACATTGGACAGTCTGGATGCATTTGAAGGGGGCTTGGAGTGGCTAAAAATGGTTTTTGGTTCAATTGTTGAGTTTCCATTGCAATGCGTGTGTGAGATTATTTTGAAGCACTCAAAGAGTTTGTGGGATGAAATTTTTGAAACCCTGATTATTAGTAGGATGAAAAAAATAATAGTTGATGGATTTTTAGATCTGTGTGAAAGCGTTAAGGTTGGTAAATGCCTTGAATCCATAGTTACATTTCTAGCAAGTTACAAAGATGTTGAAACCCATTTGCACAAATTAACTACTAGTGAGGGTTGGCTTATCAAGAGAGGGGACCTAAAAAGTGTCAATTTACTTGGGTTGAGTTTTATATTTATGATGAAACATGATGAAGAATAGTTTGGTCACCTTAACGCTTATTTTGGAACTGAGGCTAGTCAAATAAAAGATACCATAGATGAGGGGTCCAAGAATATTATGGAAGACCTAAGTTTTCTTCATGCACATAAATCTCCTTCAAGGATAAATGATTTAGCACCTTATTTGCAAGAGCAATGATTCTATTTTATCTCAACATTGATTGTTGAGATTGAAGAACATCTTGCACATCTTTCAAAAGTTCTCTATCAAGAAATGAAAAATGAGGAGATGCTATAGTCTACTTTTGTCATTGTAGGCTAATTTTGGACAGTCTACTTTTGAAAGTTCTCTTATTTGAGTTGTCAAGGTTAGAAATTGGTGTTGAGTCAACCAATTGATGTTGTTTAAGATCATTTGTGGAATCTATAAGAGGATTTTTTCCTTGTCTCAATTTGGGTAATTTCAAACAAGAGTTTTGTGAAGGAAAAATGAGTCCTAGTTGCAAGGACAAGAAAGAATATATTCATATTTGTCATGTTGTGAAAGTTAGTGAGTTTTTGAAACCCTGTCATTGCATCATATTTGTTGTCATCAAATTTGAAGTCAAGAATGCTAGATAGGTATGCAATCATTTAAAGGAAGGGAGCTTTACTATTTCAAAGGAAAATTTTAGTTTATTGGTGTGCACCTCATCAATATTTTTTGTTTTCAAGTGTCAGAATAGTAATTTCTTACAATGACATGCACTTGTGTTAGGAAATTGAGGTTAGTGAATTAGAAAAGATGTTTTCCCATGCTCAAGTGGACACTTGTGCAAAGAAAAAAAGGATTCAATAGATTGAAGTAAGGTTTGAATAAAATGGTATGTCCCCTTATTGAGAAAAACACTTCAAAATTTCAAACATCAAAACTACATTATGAGGAATACACCTAAGCATTGAGGTTTATACTTTAAATTTGAAGACAAATTTGTATATTTGATTGCACACCTATCTTAAGGAAAAGTGAATATCATTTTTTTCATGTATAGAGGTGTGCATGTGAAACAAATAAAAAAGAGTTTAGTTCATCAAAAGGGTTTCTTTCCATTTATAGGGGCATATCTCTTTATATGATAAATTGAAAGCATAAAATTCCTTATGAAGTGCACAATCAACAAAGGAATATTTTCACTTCAAACAAGCAACATATTCCATTGATAGGAACATGCTAATATGAAGAGAAAGTTGTTATAAGACAAAGTTCCAAATTGTTATTATAAGGTGCACGCCTAATCAAGTAGGATAAGTGTTTTAAATCATCAAATACTTTACCCATTTATAGGCATGCACCTCAATACAAAGTGTTGCTTTCAAATTTGAAATGACAAATTGATTGTATAGGTAGACGTTGGAATGAGAATAAGGGAGAAAAAAAGTCAAAATCCAAAAATACAATGCATAGGTACATGCATCTTATTGGAAACTAAGTAATTTTTAAAAGGAAATAATGTCTAGTGTAAATGATCCTGAAGATACCTTTCACCCATTAAATTTTCACTAAAATAGGAAAGCCCATAAAATATTAAAATACCCTTCCTCTATTACTAACTTGGAGCAGGGATTTGAAGCATGCGCAACCAACCTCCGATTCTTGGGATTTGAAGGCCTCTATAACACAAACAACAATTGTTCAACATACCTAAAAGCAAAACAATATAGAAAAAAACTTCACAACAGAACTTACATTGATAATACTTGGAGAATTGTTTAAAATTGCAGAAGCTTAATCTCACGACACAACACAAAATATTTTCTCACCTTTCCACTTCAAGGGAAATCCTAACTGAAGATGTTTCCACAGGAAGCTCTAAATCAAATATGGTTTCCTTTAGTTTGCAGCTAATACATGGAGAAGAGCATTTCTCAAGATAATCGCATGCAAAAGCACAACAAAACATATTCTAGACAAAAATCAGATTAACTACTATAAACAATTCTATAGTTGTGTTTCATGTACCAACATCATCCATCTTGTACTATTGCTTCTTGATCAAATCCTTGAGCCTATGCTCTTCAAGATATTCTAGATAATCCTTTATGTCTCCACTTATTGTATATATAAAATCCATGTTCAAGGTAGAGTGCCAACTGCAAAGAAAAATAAGAGCACACTATCATCACCTACTTCCACAAAAGAATAAACATATAAAAAAAAGATTAATAAACAAATTGAGAATAGAAAAACATACCTCAACACTTGTACCCAATAGGACTATTCTAAAAGTTACAACTTTTTGGGATGGTGATGGCTAAATTCCAGGCTTTATTCCACATTGTTGTGAAAATTTAGAGAGCATGACAACACATAGGAATTCCTTTTGAGTGTTGAGCTTCTTTATAGAGTCTCAACATCCTGATGAAATAGGGGTAGTCTTGTGCTAAAATATCATAGACATAGAGTTTTTAATGGAGAACTGTCAGTTATTGAGAAGAAATTAGAGACATGTAACTTTCAATGGTCTTTGTGGAAACAAAAAAGCCACTAAAACTTTGAAGATTTTTTTTTCATATTTTGGTTTTTTGAAATTTTGGTAATTCTTTCAAAGCCCGCAATGCCTAGGAATATTTTATCTAAAGATTCTAATCAAAATGTATGTTCATCAACAACAAAACTTTACTTTTGTAAAGCTCATTCCTAATTTTTTCAACAAAAGATTCTTGGATCTATGGAATTTGAAACTGTTGCTAATGGGTTGTGCTCCCATATTTTCAGAAATGCAATGGAAAACAAAAGTGATCATTTATCATAGGATTTTCTCCAATACTCTTTTAGTAGTCAAATACATTCAAATTAAAAAAAAAAACAATAAATTGACCAGTGATAGGAATGAATATTTTGAATCAGTTGCCCAAGTCGCCCCTTCAATCTCCATGTATTTGATTCCAAAACAATAGAATGATGGCCATCCTTCACAACCAAACCAATGTGGATTTATACCCAATAGGAGTTGCATTGGTCAGTCAGAAGGATCACCATGCAAGAT
>VDFB02104756.1:0-33632 GCA_007258455.2 Sequoia sempervirens | reverse complement strand
GAATACTCCTATCTATTTGTCTAGTCAAAGTCCATCATACTAAGTACAATTCCATCCTGGTCCTTTATACCTTGATGCGTCATACTTATGCGTGTTATCAAACATAAGGTAAGTGACCCTTTTAAAATCCCAATCCTTGATAAACAAATCATCCATCTATCATCATCATTTCTCATAATGTTGGCTTGTTGGATCCTCTTTCCATCATCTAATTTCTTCTTTTCCACACTAACATCGTGTCATGAATAGTTAATCATCATCACCAGTGCATCCATCCTGCATCCACAAACAATCAGTATTTTGCATATCATTTCACATGCATAATCATCATCATAATATAGATCTATTAGTCCAAGCATCTCATAAATCATCACATTTTCATAAATCATACATATGCATAATCACATGCATAATCATCATCATAATATAGATCTATTAGTCTAAGCATCTCATAAATCATCACATTTGCATAAATCATACATTTGCATAATCACAACATATCATCATCATAATATAGATTTGTTAGTCTAAGTATCTCATAAAATCATACATTTGCATAATCATGGCATATCACATCATCAATCTCATCCATCTCACATCATATCATGATTTAAGTTGTTTAAGGTAATATAGATTTGTTATTCTAAGCATCTTAAAATCATCTCATTTGCATCATCATCCATAACCATCCAGTTTGAACCTCTTTATGGGTATGTGCAGATCGCGGATGGCCAAAAGTGGCAATATGATGTATGTGTCGACGACTTTTTTCACCCAAAATTGATGAAATGAAAAAGGGTTTCTAAAGGAGATTCTCAGCTTCACCAATATAAATTATGCTTTTATTCTTTTGAATTTAATAAGTAATTATTATTCATTTTTTTATTCAAATTATGACTAAAGTTCTCATTGATAAACTCCGATTGAAAAAATCTATAGCTTTCAAATGGTATTACATTTTGAATCCAAAATATGCATCACATCTCTATGCTTCACATACAATAGATTAAAAGAAAATTAAATTTCATGAAGTTTTGACCAAGTTAAGGTAGTTAGACATATGAGTTTTTATATTTTGAAGAGTTGTAATAAAACTCATAATTAATTATTTTCTTGGAAAAAAAATTACAAACAGTGTACCGCATCGACATGAGTCCTCTTACTACATCTAAAACATTAGAAAATATTATCATTTTATTGTGGTTAGGGTGGTCTAATAAAACACCTACTTCTTATTTTTCCCTAAAATTTAAGTACTACTGTATCGAAATTTAAAGTTTCACCAAATAGATTTAAAAAAAAAAAAAACAAACCTTGTACTTTGAAAAATACATTCAATTTTCTACAGATTCTATTCTTACATATTTTTGAAATAATATAGTTAACTTATTCAAATTTCTATGTCAAGTTTCCTAACTCTGATTTTTCTAATTTTTTGCCACTTAAGGGCCTATTTTTTCCATGATGATCCTGCACATACCCTTATCACGAGATCGACCCTCAAATAGAATATTTTCACTTGATCTCTTGAGGGGGAAATCTACTAGTGTACTTCTTTCCATTGGGGCAACTGAAAAAATTAGAAATTTTTTGAATTTTGATCACGACAAGTTTATTCTTTGAACCAATGCAACAAGTACATTGTTTCAAAGAGGGGAAAAATGTAGACATGCAAAGTTGGCATAATGCATTCAATTAGGCCATAGTCATCCATTCAACAAATAAATCAATTTTATTTATCAATCTCCTAAAGTCATTAGTTTAAATAAAATAAATCAACTTGATCCTAACATCACCCTCCTTGATTAAATAAATCAATCTGTTATTTAATTAAGTCTGAAATCACCTTTCATCCCTTTTTGATTTAAATAAATCAAAAAAATTAAGTTAAAAGGGTCAAAGCCCCTAATCATCAGTTAATATAATCTAATCCTAATTAACCTAATCTAACCACCCATCACATCCTCTAGCTTTTCCTACTTGCACCAATAAATCATTTTAATTGATTTATAAAATTAACATGACATCTTTGAGGAATATTCCCTTAAATTTGAATTCAAAAGCAAGTTGAAATGTACATCCAACAAGGCATTTAATAGGTCTTAAATGTCTCTTACATGTCCTTTGCAAAGGTCAAACTCAACATTTACTCTCAAATTCAAATTTGAAATCTCCCTCTCTTTGGCACATTGACCAAAATGTGCTCATTCCTCATCCTATCACAAGATGACAAGTGGCTCCATCTCATTGGCTAAATCTTTGTCCCACATTCATCCATTTGGCTATTTCTCTCATCAAAATAATCTATAAATGAAAGGCTTCATCCTTTATCAAATCCTCCACAATCCATGCAAAGTTACTCTCTTCAATTTGAGAGCTAATTTTGCCCATTCATCATCCTGATCATCAATATATCATCAACATAACTTGGATCTTAGCAAAGGATTGGGAAAGGGCTTCTTTCCATAGAAGTACCAATCCAATATGAGATAAGATTTATTTCATGTTTTATATGCCTTAGTTTGTCTTGTAATTTGTTTGCATTTTAAAGCATGATTTATTATTTCATAGGAATCTTGGGGTTTGCATGTTTTGAACTGACTAACCAAGCCAATGGTGGTCATTGTTTGAAGAACATGTAGATTTGGGGTTCACAGTTGCATCTTTCTTTTTACCTTTTCTTTTTCATTTCTATGTGTGTGTAGATCGTGTTCCCCTGTAATGTGTGTTTGATGTTCTCTCTCTTTGTGAACCTCCTCTATTTGTACGTTTATTCTTCTATATGTTGTGCATTTCTTTTTTCCTTTTTCCTTTTTTTTTTTTCCTTTTGGGGATGATTCAAAACATAGAGATTCCCTATGTCTCTTCCATGTTGACCCAAAAGGTTCTTTTTCCCTTTTTCACTTTTTCTTTTGTGTTTTCCTTTTGGGGATGATGCAAAGCGTAGAGACACTCTATGTCTCTTTGATGTTGACCCAAAAGGTCCTTTTTCCTTTTTCACTTTTTCTTTTGTGTTTTCCTTTTGGGGATGACGCAAAGCATAGAGATGCCCTATGTCTCTTCCATGTTAAACCAAAAGGTCCTTATCCTTTTTTTTTTTTAATGTTTTCCTTTTGGGGATGACGTAAAGTGTTGAGACTCCCCATGTCTCTTCAATGTTGACCCAAACTGTCTCTTTTCCTTTTTACTTTGTCTTTTTCTTGTGTTTTCCTTTTGGGGATGATGCAAGGCATTAATACGGAAATGTCTCCTCCATGTTGATCCAAAATATTTTTCTTTTCACTTTATTTTTGCTTGTGTTTTCCTTTTGGGGATGATGCAAGGTGTTGAGACCATAATGTCTCTTCCATGTTGACCTAGGAAAAACTTTTTTTTCTTATATTTTTTCTCTCTTTGTGTCATTCTTCTAGTTCTATGTGCTTTGGGGAATGATGATAGTTATGAGCTTTTTAATAAAAAAATTGTAGCAATGAACCTACTAACCTCAAATCTATAGATCCCTTATGTGTTTGGTGTGTTCCTTTATGGGGGAAACCCCCTTTATTTTGTTTTCTTTTTTGTTCACATGAAGCAACCTTACTTGGAAACATATAACTTGGTATAGGGCTTTCCAAGTTGGCTCTCACGTATTACTTTTCTTTATGCATTCTTCCCTTCACTACTTTAAAGTAATTTCTCATAGAATGATGTGTAGCAATTCCTTTAAAGTAGGGGGCATACATTGGCATAATTCATTTTGTATTCATGGTTCTTAGTGTAGCCTTGTCACATCGTATGATGTGTTTGTCACTTTGTGGATGACGTTGGGTGTGATCTCCTTCATAACTGCGATCTATCTTAGCATTTTACATTCCTCTTGGTGGTTTGATGCGACACACTGTATCCCCTAAGTTGTGAATAATTTATTCTTTGATTGGTTCCCTCTTGGAAACATTAGACACAATGTTCCCTAAGTGATAAACCTTGCATGAACTTAAAAATACTCCTTTGAAGATCTTTTCTATTTTATATTTTGCATCTTTGCCACCTTGCATAAAGGAACTTGCATGCCTGTGGTACTATCCTTTTTGTTCATGAGTTTTAAGCATACAAATATTTGCTTGTCTCATGAAGCACGAACCAAAATTTTCCTTTTTGGTACCTTGTTAAAGTTATCAGGAGGTATAACTTTAACATGGTTAAGCAAGAAGCCTATTTAGCAGCACGACTTTCCCCATAGCCACCTATGGATGTTTGGTTTTGCATGGAGGAGACAATTTGGAAAAGTTGTGTTATGAGAGGTTCAGTGTAAGTGATATGGGGTGGAAGTGAAAGTTGTGATGGAATGTATGTAGTGGTAGGGCAAGTGAATGGAATGCTTAGAGATGGTATTATGGAAGAGGATAGAACATGGGATGCCACATAAGAATGAGGAATGTTAGTAGGAATAATCGAGGAAGGAATCACATTTCTAACATGTTGCATTGTTGTTGTGACTTGAGGAGTGGTGCAGGTAGGTATAGATGCTATGAAGGAGGAGGAGTGTGAGGTCCTCCTTGACTAACCACATTGTTTTCTAGTTGAGATGTACTAGAGGTGGAAGGAACATATTTATGGTATATCTCAACAATTTGTTTCATAAAATCTAGGCCTTCATCATATTCAAGCATGTGATGGATGTTCTTTATAGAAAGAATCACAGTGGTTGAAATGTTTTCAAGACACACTTGATGTTGGAGATGTGTTAAGTCCTCATGAATGTTAATTATTTTGTCCTTAAGAATGTGATAATTTTTTGTGTCAATTTGCCTGTTATTGGAAGGAAAAGAGTTGCTAAAGGTAAGATCCATGCCTAGTGTACTAGTTGCAATACTAGCAGTGGAAGCTTTAGATAACCCAAGATCCATAACAAGTGTATTATCATGGGATAACATGAGTCTTGAACTTCTTTGCTCTAAGGTATTAGCAATAGGAGACCAATGACTCATACAAAGGTTTCTAAATGCAGGTGAATACAAATGCAATGTAAACTAAGAGCAATAAAATTATGATAACTATAATTCTAGAAATTTTAACAGAGATGAAATAAAAGAAAAAAAATATAGAAAATTCTCTAAAAATGATAGAAATTACTGTGTAGAATGTGCAGGAGGACTAAGTCACCTAGTGTGGCAAATTAGTCATAGTAGTGATTTTTTTGAGATTTTTCAGAATTTTTAAATTGGATTTTACGTTTTTTAGGTTTTTAGATGTAGATACAATATGAATATGCAATTTTTTTTGAATTTTTAATGAAATCTAATGAAAAAATGTAAGCTATATGAGCTTTTCACTAATGCAATTTTTAAAACTCTAGGATGCAAAACAATGCAAAACCTAATGTAATGTTAATGCAAGTTATTCCTAAGATGTAAATGCACTTGAAATCAGAAGTAAAATGTTCTAAAGGAAAGTTTACCAAAATATGGACAAAGATTTTGGCTCCCTAATGCATTCTTGTACTTTCCTTCCTGAAAAGTGTTTGATTTTGAAACTGTAGAAATCGGGCTTAAAAAGGTCTCCAAGCTTCAATTAGGGCTTTGTTGACTTGAATGAATTTGATGAATTGACAACACCTTTTTAACACTTTCCTCTTTGACAAATTTGCATACAAAACCTACAAAACACACATGTAAAGAGGAGGAAAAGGGTTAAGGGTTAGAGAATAAGGGTTTTCCTTGGTCAAACCCTCATTTGGTAATCAAACCCTTGAAAATGAAATGAAATAAAGAGAGAATGATGAATGAACAACATGCAATGCTACAACTCACCAAACCCTTGATGTAGAAATCTGAATATATGCAAGTAGATGCTCCAATGGATGCTTGATAATGCTTGAGAATGATTTAGAAAATAAAATAAAGAAATTAGGAAATTAGAAGATTGTAGGAGAGGAAAAATGAGGGGAAAACCCTTTATTTATACTTGATTTTACAATATTTTTTGAAAATAATACATCACAGGCTCACCTCAAGGTTAAGAGAATAAAATCCTACCAAAAAATTAAAATAATTTTGTTTTTTGTGCCATGTGCGACTAAGTCACCCTAGGTGACAGCTTGGTCCCACTAAGGAAATTTTATTGGGTGTCAAGAATTAAAGTGTATTTAATGTTGTTTAATGAGATTATTCTCTAAAATAAACATAATTAGGGATGAAAAGTGTATTAAGGGGTCATTTAAACATAAGAAAGGGTTGAATTAGTGATGAAAAGCCTAGAAAAGCATGACAATTTGTTACAACTCTTTACAACACTTTGAAAGAAGACTTGGTAAGTGATAAAAGGGGTTATTTAGGTGAATTATAATGAAAGGGTCCTGAAAAAGTGTGAAAGTGGGTTACAACACTTAATAATATTTTTGCAAGACATCCTACAATTCTTGATGATTCGCAAGGGTCCAAGACCTAATGTGAATGTGTTGACCACATTACAACATTATATCTAGGAAAAATCAAGCCAAAGTCCACTACAAGGGCCTAAACATGAGAAAAAGTAGAAGGGTTATGTTTTTTGTGTCCATAGGTTGTGTCAACTAACATTGTAATCACTTTCAATATTTATATTTATTCATATGCTACTTTTATGTAGCCCCAACTCCTGGAATAAGGCATACAACCTCAACGTTATGCTTGAGCCTCACAATTGTCTCCAATCACTAGTAAGCAATATGGGATAAAACATGAAAAATTGTCTCCAATTGTGAAAAATTTCAATCTCTTCATAATGTAACAATCTAAATCAATTCTTAAAATAAGGGATAAAATGTGAGAACTAATGGTAATATCAAGCATATCCCTTAGTTAGACCAAATGTACCATTCCACACAAGAGTCAAATATAGGAAACTAATCATAACCCATCAAGGAGAATACTTCAGATTAGGCTTTCTGAGCATTGTTTCAAAATTCAAGCATCAAAATTAATACCAAGCATGCCAAGCATCACAAAAACTATGGCATAATAAATCTACCAACCAACGCTAAGGGTATGGAAACCTATGAAGCCTTGTGAATATGACACATAGGTGTGGGGCTCGGATGCCAACATAGATTGCTAATAATAAATAATAAATAAATAAAGTAGTAATACTAATTATTTGTTGGGAATTACCACCCCTTAATAATAATACTATTATTATAAAATTAATATAATACACTATACTAACATTAATATAATAATAATTAAAAAATTAATATAATATAATAATTGAATAAGAAAAATACAATAATAAATAATAAAATATAATAATATTAAATTGTTATGGGGTCCTTGGGTGGCGACCTTCTTCACAAATGTAATTAAGGATAGATTAATTTTGAAAAAATCTAAAGGAAAAGAGACCATTTACATATTTTATTAAATATATTACAAAATATGATTTTAGATAGAACATACAACTTACACACCTCTTATAAGAGAAATAGGCTAATTTATGCCTATTCATCCCAAAAAAAATGTAACTAATTTCATTTAACTTCTTTAAAAGTTTTTAAGGACCTATGTTGGGGTCCTCATATAGAGTTTTTAAGACAAAAAAATCCATTTAGAAAAAGAAAAATTGTCCAAGAAGCATCAAATGTAAATATTTAAATGTAATAGATTTAAAATAATTAATATCTCCTGATTATATTGTAATAGTTTAATTATTTAAAAAAATATAATTATTTAATTAAAAAAAAATTTCTATAAAGATCTTGATCTTAAATATATCTATAATAAATCAATAACTATTTTATTTCATTTATATTTTTTATTTTGTTTTGTTAAATTTTTTTTTAAAATTTTTTTTTTGGGTAAGTTCCACCTAAGGGGGTGGATCCCTTTATTGAATTCAATAAAACATTTACAACAATGGTGACAATATTTCCCACCCATTCTGCTGTGCCAACAAACACATACCAACCTCTGAAACTGGTCCAGAATCGGCCCATAAGAGATAAAAACCATCCTAACCATAACCCCTGATCTTAATAGCTTCTCAAATTCCCTCAGCCTTAACTTCTTAATTACCTATTCAAGAGCCACCTACAAACTTCCACAGAAAATCCCTCCTCCCACCAATATCACTAGCCCCCCGCATCAAAGATGGTACTATGTACCAGATACAACTATTGATTTGCAAGGGCCAATACACTGCTCAAAGCCAATCTAGCCTCCCCTCTAATGCAAATCACCTCTTTCAACCAATGATTACATTAAGCCCCAACCCTTCAAGGAGGCTGCCAGTCCTTTTGAATCACAACTTGCAACTCACTCAAAAAATTCCCCTGGTCAAAGAAAACTTCTGGAACTTCTAAAGACACCCCCAAATTAGCAAGCTTATCTATTGCCGCATTGGCTTCACGATAAACATGAGCAAGTGAGAACACAGCCAGTCCTGAAAGAACCTTTTTGATCAATTTCACCCAAGCTTTCAATTTCCAATTTTGCACCTCATTTATGCTTACTGCATTTATGCAAATCAAAGAGTCACCCTCAATTTCGACCCTAGAAAATCCTTTCTTCTAACACAAACTGACCCCCAATGCCATAGCTTCCATCTCTGCCTCATTGTTTGTGGCTAGCCCAATCTTCCTTGCTGCAGCACCAAGACACACCCCATTACAATATCTAATGATGTAGCCAGCTCTAGCCTCTCCAGGATTGCCCTTCATAGCCCCATCAAAGTTTTACTTGACTTTCCCTTCCTCCTGAGGCTTCCATTAGGCTTCTTTCCTGTCTTTTAGTTTGCTTGAAAGACCTTACATAGGAGGCTTGAGAAGCTCCCATTTTTTTTGAATCCTAATATCCCAACTTGTAAACTTGCTCTTTTGACATCCAATTTGACTCTTACCACCTCTCACACCCCTACCTCAATCTTTTTTATTTAACTCCTTTACAAGGAGGCACTTGTCAATGAAGATCCTTCTATTCCATTCTTTCCAGATTTGCCATACCAGCATTGACAGGGTAGCTACCCACACAACACCCCACAAGTTATCCTGTTTCCAAGTTAGCCAACTAGAAAGGAAGAGAAACAGATCCTTTTGTCTAGGGCCATCCTAGCTGACACCTTGCAACAACCAATCCCAGCATTCAAACACATATGGACAGTTGAGCATAATAATATCAGCATTAATGAATACAAAAAATCTATCTATGCGCCTCTGCCATGTTCAATTAGCATTAATGATAACTAGGTGCATGACTCACAAGTTGCTAAAATAAAAATAAAAACACTATCAAATCAGCTGCAAAGGCAATATTATGCAGCGACTTTAAGCATTTTAAGAAAAAATATCAGTTGCTTCTATTGGTTGTACAGAAGAGAAGTTCATTATGAATTCCATTGTGCCAAACTCATCAAATAATGAATGGTTCATACTCATTCCCAGCACTATACTACCACATTTGATTGTAGTTAAATTATATATTTTCTATGACCAAGGCATTTAACTGTTTGTCAAAATGCTTCAAAAGGACGCAATGTTGTAGAATCCTCATGAGGTTGGGGAAAGCTAAAATATAGGCCAAGACAATACTACGAATTAGGAGGATTGGTAGCCTTGACCTCAACCTCCAATGTCGATAGCTGGTACGATGACTAGCAACGAATACTGTTATCATTGATTTGAAAGGCCTGCAACAGATATTAAACCTCAATTGTTCTTCATGGTAATCTCTCTTCAGACTTTTTATTACTACTTTTGAAAGCCTCAATAATCTCTCCTAGCGTCTGCTTGTAAACAAATAATTAGAAATACAATAATTTGATATTTCAAACTGCCATTGTTAAAGTGAACTTTAGATTTGTTGCAAAGAAAAAGAAAAAAAATATGAACCAGGCTTCAAAATAAATGCGACTAAAGTGGTGCAAGAGGGAAAGCTAGGGTCGATTTCTACAAGGTACATCAAGAACATCCATACAGATAAAATAATGAGCCATACTAGAAAATGCCTCAGAGCGACCTCTTGAAGGAGAGACCTACAACAAAGAACTATGGCCTCCTATGGCAATGTCGACTAGACAATGCAAAACAATGAACTGAAGGTCTTATGGAAATAGTTGTAAGGCAGGAAAATTTAGAGAAAATCAATAAAGCCATGGACAAGGGTGTGACTGTGAGACTGAATGACGGCAATAGCTTGGTTACATGAAAATGTCAGGAGCTTCTTGAGTGGTATTAATAGCATGATAAAATATAATCATAGAAAAAAGGAGCAAGAAATCAAAACCTATTGAATATTTCTGATCATGCTATATTTGAGGAACAACAACTTCAAGAAGCAATTGGAATCTTAAAATAGATATTGGCATACAACCTTATCAAGAAAGAGATACATCCTTAGTTTTGAACAAATCTAAAAGCAAGCAGTCTACTAACAAATGTAAGCTACAAATTATAGATAGATGTAAATTTCCCCATGGTGGGCACCTTAATGTGGATGTCGAATCTGCATTTTCTCAAAACAAACAACTATTAGTAAACTTTAAGAAAATCAAATAAGACATCCCTATGGAATAATACATCAATGCTTCATAAATGCAAATGAAATAAACAACAAAACCAAGCAACGGCATATGAAAACATGAAATGAATCCTATCCCATAGTGGATTGGTGCTATTGTGGAAAATATACCTTTCCCATTCCTTTGCTAAGATAAACTAAATGATATAATTCCAGTGATGATGATGGAGTGATGGTGGGAAAAATTAATTCTCTTGAAGAGAGTGACTTTGCAAGATATTGTGGATGAGATACAAAGATTGTGGAGTTGTGGAGGATTTGATAAAAGATGAAGCTTTCATTTATAGATTATTTTGATGAGAGAAAAAACCAAATGGATGAATGTGGGACAAAGAATATACCAATGAAAAGAGGCCGCTTGTCAACTTGCCATAGGTTGAGGGATGTGCAAGATTTGGGAAATGCGCCCAAGAGAGGGAGTTTTCAATTTGAATTTGATAGTTAATGTTGAGTTTGACTTGTGCAAGGGACATGTAAGAGCTTATTAATTTCTTTGTTGGATGTATATGTCCACTTGATTTTGAATTCAAACTTGAGGGAATATTCCTCAAAGATTCCATGTTGAGTGAAAATGATGATTTTAATAAATCAATAAATTGATTTATTTGTGCAAGTGGAAAAATCTAGAGAATGTGATGGGTAGTTAGGTTAGGCTAATTAGGATTAGATTAGCTTAATGATGATTAGGATGATTTGGCCCCTTTGACTTGAATATTTGATTTATCTAAATCAAAAGGGGAGAAATATGAATTTGGGATTTAATTAAATGAATGTTTGATTTATTTAATTAAAGGGATGATGCAAGATAAAGGTTAATTAATGAAGTGTTAGGATTTAATTGATTTATTTGAAATGATGTAATGATGAAGTGGATTTATTTAACTTGAAAGATGACATGTTAGATTTGATTAAATGAAGATTATTTGATTAAACCATTGGATTGACATTTATGCGTATTTTGCATGTCTACAGAATGTTAACGATAATAAGAAATATAATTAGATATGAAGCTTTTATTCAATTTGGAGGAGACCTTACAAAGACATTTCAACTAAAAATAATTTATTGCAGACATAAAGTTGACTTATTAGCCGCTACTAAAGATAACCTTCAATTCTCTAAGCAGAATTTTAAATATTGTATTTAAGAAAGAATGAAACATACTAACTGAAGTTTCTAAATTGATTTAATCTAGGAGCAATAAATATTAATTTTTTATTTATAAATTTCATACAATTATCATAATCATGGGCATGGAAAATTTTTAGACAAAAATATATTATTGATCAAAAGATACAAAATAGCCACCTTTTTTAGATAAGCATAAGAAACTTAAAAAATAAATATTTTACAAAGATTATAAGAACATAGTCATGAAAAATATTAAAAAAATATATACACTTGATCTTGATTTTTATAACTTCAAAACTATATTTCAAAGGTGCAACTTTCTAGATCAGCTACTAAGTGAGGCTATAGTTGTGCCTCTATTTTGTTGTAGTTAGGTTGAGTGCTTTCTCTAAGCAATGCACTTCAACCAAATGAGTTCCTTTGTTGATTGCACCAAATCCCCTCTTTGCCACTTTTGACTCCTTGTTTTGCTTCTAGTCTAGTATTGCAACACCTTACTATTGAGCCTTGAGATAGTTTTGACAAATAATATGTATAAATTTAGAATGGTGTTGTCATAGGTTGTTTCCAGCCTGCACACAATTTACTAGCTCTTTGAGATTGACAACTCTCTCATGTGTTTGAGAAATCTTATGGAATAAAATTTCACAATTCTAAGTGCCAAAATTCTTGACAAATCCACACAATGGGATGCCACACTCAATGGCATGCAATTTTTCCTCCCCATAATGGGACCTCTCTCAAACAACCAAGACAAATTCTTCCTCACAAGCTTGCTAATGGATAGGCTCTAATGCTATTTTATGATGATATTCATGCCTTGAGAAAGTTTTAACAAACAATAAGTTCTTCTTAACTCACTCAACACACATGGAAAACATACTGTCATGCTACCATGAAGGATCCTATTGGAAAGGAGGATTACCATAACTTTGACTACCATGGTAGCAACAATTACTATCATAGAATAATTGAATGATGGTTTTTGTGAGGAAATTTTGGGGAATTGGATTGAGGGAATTGTGCAAAACTCTATAAATAAAAAAGGGTAATCATATCATTCCTAGTTCTAGACACATATCACACCACTAGTCCCCATGGACATCAAATCTCCACTCCATGGGTCACAATTCAATATTTATGTGGAATACTTGGATATATTTGAACATCAAGTTTGATGGAATAAGTGGCTAGTTTGCTAGCATTGATGGAGAATGAAATTCAATGCAAGAATGTTGACATTCATTTACTATTAATCCTGACTAGATGAGGGTTATGCTTGACTATTTAAAGAGGTATAAACTAGGAATGGTACTTTGAATAACCATCCTTAAGTTAGAGGATCTGTATTCCATTTAATTTATATAGGAAAGTTTTGTGTTCATCATTCTGGAAATATACACCTACTTGTGGAGTGTGAACTGCCTTTAATTAGTTTTGGAATGAAGGTTCAACTAGTTGTGTTCATCATTTTGGAAATATACACCTTGGGTGTATGAGTCCCATTTGGCCCCTTTTTAGGGTTTGAGAAGAAAAAGTCAAGTTTTAATTCAAATTTCACAAATTTCAGCATTTGGGATATAATAAATGGTAAATTGGATGAGATTCCTATAAAAGTAAGGTTTTGAATCATTATTTGAGCTAAGAAATCCTAGAACTTTCAAGCAAGATCCTTTAGGAGAGATTTTCACGTAGTCAAGAGCAAGGAGAAAATAAAGTTTAAGTCTTGTAGCAGCATTGTAGTGTTTTTGTAGGTCTTCAAACTCACTTTCAATTCAAGATCTGGCATTGCAAAGGATTGATGATGGTTTCCTATGGAGAATCATGATGGGTTCTAGGTTGGGGAGATGCAACTAGCCATTGAACCAATCCTAATTACTTGTCTTCTAAGTGATTCCATCTTCCATTCTCATTCTACTTTCTACATAAAGGAAGGTACATACATTAGTTTGGCTTATTAGGGTGATTAGAGATCTCCCAAAGTGAATCATCATCTTTATGTTTCATTTACACATCCTATTCTAGCGCATTAGGATAGGGTTTCATTGCAGTTTAGATCTCTTAATCTTAGATGCACTTAAGATTAGGAATTTTATACACATTTACTTTCAAGATCTATTATTTCTATCAAGGTTTAATTACCAAACTAGGGGTTTGACCAAGGAAAACCATCCATAAGAAAATCAACACAATATTTTATTTTGCAAAGTTTTAGCAAGTTCAGATCCAGAAATGAATTTTGGAAAGCATACGAAAGAAATGCAGAGATAGGAGAACATATTTAGATCCTTATTTTTTGGAAAATTAGAATGGGACTAAATTTCCACCCTTGGGTGTATGAGTCCTAGTATAGCACTTTTACTAGATTTTAGTAGATTTAAACTTGTCACTTTAAGATTCCAGTTTCTACCAAAAAAACCCTAAACTAGGACTAAATCAACTTGTCTAGCATATGGGTCCCAGTACAATTCAGAAACAAGAAAATTTAAGGTTTTCATATCTTTCTTAGTCATCTCCAATCCTCTTGATTCCTTTCTATATCTTTCTATTTATCAATTTGATTTCAAGATTTATTTTCTATCATATTGATTTTCATATTGCTTTTATCTCTTTCTTTCTAAGCACTTGATTAGTGGTGAACCCCCTTTCTTTAATCATACCCAAGGAGACCTTGTAGCAATTTCTTTCTCTCAATTGAATTAATAGTTTGAGACCTCTAGGGTTTTCTTGAATGAATTAAGAGTGAAATAGGATTGATCCCTTTCCCTTTATTCTGTGTTCCATCTCCTAAAAGGTGGACCACACCCTATTTCATGTCTTCATTTTGGTGAAACTAACCTTTGGACACCTTATTTCTAATTTAGAGTGTATCAAAGTCCTACATAAAGCTTACATTAGCTTTACATTAGTTCTTTCATTAGCTAATTTTCATTTAGGGCTTCTAATTCTTACATTAGTGAAAGCGCATATAGGTTGCATTTTTTCATCTTGCATCATTGAATTTCTTTTAAAATATTTAATTTCACATATTCAAGACAACATACAAGTTATAAACCCTAAAATAAACTTATAATTTGCTTAATTTAGTATAAAAACCCTAATCTAGAACTCATTTGCCCCTCTAGGAAATTTAGTGCCAATACTGATTGTTTTACCTAATTTCTAGGAATTATGTGTTGATTGTTTTTCAACATTTGTACCCTTCAAAAACCCTAATTAGGACTCATACGCCCCTTTGGGTGATTTAGTCCTGTATCAAACCTGAATCTACATTTTACGACATTAAAAAATTCATTCCTATGTTTCAGTCTACTATTATTAGATATCTATTTTAGTTTACTGAGTTTCTATTTCATTCTTTTCATTAGATCTAGCTTAATTTGGTTTCATTTCAATTGTGGATAGAATTAGATTATTTCACTTTTATTTCTAGCATTAGTTCATAGTTTGATAAGATTGGATTACACTTGGTATTCATTAGAAAACAAAACCAAAACACCTATAAACCAATGGACCCCTTAGAGAAAGCATAGTTATTTGAGTATGTAAAATCTCCTTTTCCAAGTTAACACAACCCTCAAGCCTTGTAGTACTGATGAATTTGACATGTTAGATGAAGCCCTTAAGGATTTCATCTAGTAAGGTTCATCCACTAAGGCTTGTTACAAAAAAACAAAACAAAGAGAAATTAATGTGATTCAACCTCAACTCATCCTATATCCAAACTCAAAAAAAACCTGTTTTCATCCTTGAACCACCTAAGAATAATGCTTCATAGAAATCAAGTTATAATACCATGGATCATACATATAACACTATAAACAATCCACAATCAAGAAAAACAACTTGAACATCCTTACCTTTTCCTCAACCCATCTTTCCTAGTGATCCTTGTTTTCCTTCACATAGTGGGAAGGAGTATGATCTTGTTGAACAAAAAAAGAATACTCTCACAAAGATATCCCCATTCAGACCTAATTCAAAATTCACCCAATTATCATACTATGCTTTAAACATCCTTGCAACAAGTTGTGGTTCCCTCTAGCATAAATGCAAGTGATTTAGTAGCTCTAATTCAAGGAATGAATATAGTTAACATAGACATTACTTTTCATCAACATGAGCTACCTCCCTTGGAGATGAGAAATAAAAATGATTCCTTCATGATAATAGTTATCTTCAATAGGATAGGAATAAAGTGAACCCTTGGTGATAATGGTGTATCCCTTAATGTGTGTAGTGTGACCCCTTTGGATAGACTTGGCATGGATAAATTAAGAATTGAACCTCATTCCTTATCAATTCGAGGATTTGAAAATGTAGGAAAGAAACCTCTTGGTGTGATTACTTTTCCCATTACAGTTGGAAAGGCTACATTACAAACTCTTTTTGATGTTATGCCTCATGATCTTTCATACAATATTATTTTAGAAAGACCTTGGATTCATGAGATGTATGTAGTGCCTTCGATTCTTCATTGTATCGTGTAGTATATCTTTAACAACAAAGTATACCAAATTGAAGTAGATCTTGAGCATGAAAGTTGCTTACAAGTTGAAAAAGGAACAACAAGTCCTCTAAACACATTAACTCCAACTTCAAAGATAAAACCTATGAAAGAAGAGAAACAAGATATGGAAAAAGTGTCAAAGTTATTGGAAGATGATTGGGTTCTTTAGAATTCACTCCAAAATTTATGGAAGAATGAAAAAATACAACAAAAGAAACTAAAAAAAAAGAGCAACCAATGGTAATGTCAACGCAGAATTCAGAAGAAAACTCACAAGCATCTACATCATCTACTCTAAAAAAAGACACAAGCTATACAACAAACTTTGACAAGATAGACTATCAACAACCACCAAACCTAAAAGAAATGGAAAAACTTTATGGAAGAGGTTATGAGCTTATGAAACAACTTGGTTATAGTGGAAAAGGATGTGGAAGGAAAGAACAAGGCATTTGTGTTCCTATAGAACGTAACACACAAGAAGCAAAATTTGGTTTGGGATATTTTCCTTCTAAGATAACACAAGCAATGAAAAGACCCTCATTAAACATCAACATGCAATTTTTATGTTAGTTATATATATATATATATATATATATATATATATATATAACATAAAAATTGCATGTATATTAAATCTAAATTGAAATACCAAATGAAATAGCATGCAACACACAATATATAAGCCACAATGCCAGATGCTTTGTAGAGGGAGTGCATAACCCACATGGAGTTTGTGACCGGTGCCTTGGTATCATGCAACCTTATGGCTGTCTTTGTAACCCATGAGATATAATATAGCCACCACGAGGGGTCATGGGGGGTATGGCCTTAGGTGACCCCACCACCCCCATACCCCATAATTTTTATTTTATTTTTATTTTATATTTTTTATTTATTTATTTTATTTAAAGAAACAATTTCATTTTGGAACAAAAAAGGCAAGTTTTGAAAATCAATTTATTTTGATAACATATTTCATTCTACATACAATTTCAAAATTTGAAAAAATATATTTTTTTTATAAAAAGAGCAGTAAGTATATATATATATATATCCATACCTATACATCAAGAGATTCAAAATGATCAATATTAAACAAATAGATTTTTCAATAGACCCAATATAAATCTGAGCATGTAAATTCAACCCACAATAAAATGATCTTCACTTCCAAAGCAATATTTTCCTAACTCAATTTTATTGAAGAAATCGAAAGGTTTAACTATAATTTTCAAATAGATAAATTCAAAGATTTAACAACAAATTTTTTTTATCAGAGAAAGCCTCTTTCAAAATGTAGAGTATTTAACTTTAAAACATGGCAGGTAATATTTTGTTTATAGAAACAAAAAAGTAGAAAAACAATAAGTTTAAGGGAACTTGGAGTCCTTCGTTCAATGTAGAATCCCCTCTATAGCTTTTTCTCAATTTCCTACCTTCAGCTCTCTTCTCAATTAGTCTTTTCTTCAGAACAATTCTTTTCTTATAGAACAACTTTCACCAAGAAGCACAAAACAAAAACCTATCTTTTCTTTGCTCTATCAGACCAAAAACCAGAAAAAACCCTTATGTGTCTAAAAAAATATTTTCCCAATAAAAATAAATAATAATCAATAAAACTCGCTTCTTTTTTCTTCAAAAATCCTCTTCAATCATTGGTTTGTTTCCTGCTTTTTAAAAGCACACACTTATCTCACAATTTTAATTAAAAATTAATTATATTCTCAAGATATTCTCTACATATTTTTCTAATTTAATATTAGGAAAAAGATAATATATAATTATCATCATCATTTCTAACTTAAATTAATTTCTTACACTTTTAATTTATTAACTAACATTTAAATTTACAATATATTTTAAATTCAACATTTAACTAACTTACAATTAATTAAACCAACAAGACAACATTAATTAATCTTATAAAATAAGATTAATTAAATTACCACTAACCATAATTAAAATAATTAATCAACAATCAAACTACACAATGACAAGGACAAAACCTCAATCATGACACAACAAACTCACAACGGGATGACGGACTTGGGATGGGGACACTTTCTAATCAACTCCCTTCTTCAACATTGTACCCATTGGGTTAATTTAATTCTCACCCTGTCCTATCGAAACAGGTGGAATCAAGACTTAATACCTGCAATTCCTACATACCAATAAATATCAAGTAACATATGTATATAATCAAAGCATCATATCATGAGAAGGAATTGCAGTGTAGTAGGCAACTTGTAAATGAGTGGTGCTACCCTGTCCTCACACCAAAGCTATACTAACAAATACAACATTAGATGTAAAGTAACATTGCTAACTAACTAATCACATCATAAACTAATTACTAAACCACTACATCACAATGTATTATTGAAACCAAATTAAACAATAAGTAATAACAATCACAGTCTCAAAGTATCAATCAAAACCACATAAGTATCAAGTCCAAACAACATGAGGGGTATTACAAATACAATTAACATACCAATAGATATCACTAACAAGGAGAAAGTGATTAAGATAGGAAAGTTCCTTGACAAAGATGAATAGGAATACCATGTAATTTTACTTCATGAATTTCCAAAAAAAATTGCTTGGACTTATGTGGACATGCTAGGAATTGATGCTAGGATAGTGACACACAACATAGTCCTTGCAAAAAATGCTAAACTAGTTAGAAAAAAGATACAAAAGATGAATCCTAAGATAGCCTTAAAGACAACATACCAACTTTGAAGGTGAAGAAAGTCCTTACCAAAACACCAAGGGCCTTCCTGAAAAAATGCAAGTGTACTCCAAGCAATGAAAGGAGAAAAGAAAGAACCCATTCATCAAGGCCATTATGCAAAGATCAAGAATAGACAATGCTTTGAAGCTCGCCCATGAATAACAAAAATACTTAGTCTAAAGCCATAAAATCTACCAATAAGTTCTACTTCCAAACCAACCAAATTTATATCAATCCACATATCAAGAATAGTGAGAGGAGCAAGAGGAGCACTAGCAACTCTGATCACATCCTAGCTAGAAGAGGCCTTAGAAGAAACCCCACCAAAAACAAAGCTTCCACATGGAGGAGGATACTCAGGCTCCACAAAATGGGGAATCCACTCAACAAAATCCCAAAGTTGTGTTACACTTTTAGCCAACTGTCGGCCTAATTGAATTTAAGTATTTCTAACTAAAATCAATTTTGTTCAAACATATGATCAATGCAAAGATTCATTCTAAGCAAGGTTATAATAGCTACTAACTTTCAACTAAAATTGGATAAAAATGTATGGAGCATCCTTGAGTCCAATTTACCAAAAAAAAAATTGTTGAAAAACTTGGAAGTTTCAATAGCTCTTGTACAATGTAAAACAAACTTTTTTTAAAAATATAAAAATACCCTTTGTAGATCATAAGTGTAGTTTTCAAAAATATATTTATTTTTATTGGTTTAATTATTTTTATGATACTATATTTTATTTTTACTAAAAGAGTAGGTTTTTGCTTTAAAATATGGAGTTGATTACTATGCCCAGGAAAAATACTAAAAATTTTATTTAAAAATTTGAAAAATATAGTGCTAGATAAGAATCTATTTTAAGATGGTATAATTTTCCATTTTGAATAAGTATTTAATATGAGAAGTTGACGTTAGATAAAAATAGTTTTTTTTTTATTCACACACATTTTAATATTTATTTAAAAATATATATTTATCAAAATTGAAAAAAAAATCTATGCACTAAAGTTTCAAGTTATAAATACACACAAATAATTTGAAAGAAAAAAAAAACAAAATTTACTATAAAAGTTTGGCGTCCCAATACTTAACTTCATTTTTAGCATTTTTCTCGACAACTAAATTATAGTTTTAATTTATTAAAAAACTAGTTTTAAAATAATTTTTAATATTTAAAAAAAAATACAAACATAAAATATGCCTAAAAATACACATTTTACTGGTTTTATCATTTCAAATTCAAAACATATATTCCACTTTTGGTATTCATGTTTAAAATTGGATAAATTAGTCATTTTCTTTTTATAAAAAGGGTCTTGACATAGAAGTGCACTTTTTTCTCTCATTACCCCAACCCACAATAGGGAGAACCAAGGGTTGAGCCACCCTAAAGAGAGAGGGAATACTCAAACACTTCTATCAAAAAAATTGTGGTAGGGGAAGGAAGAAAAAGTAGTTCAAGAAAATCTAGAGGTAGAGGCGGGGGTCTTGGGAGGGGATAGTGGAAATCCCCTCTTAAGAGAAAATCCATTGAAAACTAGCTTGAAAAAACCCTTGCCAACTCAGCCCCTTGGAGAAGGAACAAATCCTCTTTATGATCCAACATATTGTTGTTCCCCACAAAAAAGAGGGGATCAACACGTAGCTTCGCTACTAATTGGGCCTCCAAGAGAATGTCAAGTGGGAGCTCATCATCATATTTATGTACTTGAAAATCTTGAAAGAATCCTTAAACATAAAATTCAGATCATTGATAGAAATAGAGCTGCCACCAACAAATCCAAGAGATTCAACTAGAGAAACCAAATCTATAGAAATGTTGCCATCCTCACCCTCTTCTTTAACAAATAAACCATCACCATCACCATCATATGCACTACCTTTTTCATTGCTATAATCTAAAGCCATTGCCACAAGGGACTTCTTTGTCAGAGCTAGGGTTTGGGGGCTTCTCATTGCTACCAAGTTCAATTAGGATGAGGGTATGTGCAAGATCATGATGGGCCAAAAAGTGGCAATATGATGGGTATGTGGCTGACAAATTTTTTTTTCCCAAAATTAATGAAACGAAAAGGGTTTTTAAAGGAGATTCTCAACTTTTCACTAATATAAATTATTCTTTACTTTGAATTTAATAAATAATTATTATTCATTTTCTATTTGAATTATGACTAAAGTCCTTATTGATAGGCTAATTGAAAAATATCTATAGATTTCAAATGGTGTCATATTTTTTGAATCTAAAACATGCGTCACATTCTATGCTTCACATACTATAGGATTAAAAAAAAATGAATTTCATGAGAAGTTTGCAACTTGAGAGTTAAAGAATTGAACTAGCCATGAGTTTTAATATTTTTTTTAAAAGTTGTAATAAAATTCATAATTAACTATTTACTTGGAAAGATTACAAAACCTTGCATCAAATATGGACATGAGTCCTCTGCTTATAATCTAAAAGGATCTTATAAAAAAATATTATCATTTATTGGTTTGGTGAAGTTAGACATGCACCTACATCTTATTTTTTCCTTGAAATTTAAGATGCACTACATTGAAATTTCAAATTTTCACAAATAGATTTTAAAAAAGAAAAACCTAATAGTTAAGAAACTACATTCAATTTGCTACAGATTATATTCTTACATGTTTTTGAAATGATATAGATAATTTATTCAAAATTTTACGTCAATTTTCCTAACTTTGATTTTTTAAAATTTTTTGCCACTTAAGGGCCTATTTTTTCCATGATGATCCTACACATACCCATGAGCATAGTTGATTTGTGAGTAAATTAATTGATATCACCCTATGAAGTTTATTACTTTTTAATATTTTAATTGTTTTCACCTCACTAAATTAGTTAATGTAATTTCAAGACCAATATTTGCTTGAGAGTGTTGGATGAATGCATCAACAAGTTTTTTGAATGAATGTATCAAGTTATTTAGAAATGAGAAAAACAATTCCAAGTCCATGTCTTTCTATGACCTAGGAAATAGTTTAGCTAGGAGCTTATCCTCGAAGATGAAATCACTACACAATACCGTATAAGCTGATATATGACTATTAGGATCTCCTTTACCATTGTACTTGTCAAATCTAGGCATCTCAATATTTTATGGCATGGGTGTTTTAAATATTTCAAGTGACAATGGGCTCCTTTTGACATATTGTGATGATTTTCCATTATGTTCTCATCAATAAATATTGATGCCTCTTCAGGTCCACTATAGGTTAGAGTTATGCCATGTGTTTGTTGTATCATTGAAACTATAGTTGGAAATGTGTATGTGGGGATAGAGGAAATAGTCTTAGGGAGGGAGATTTGACTTCTTCCTTGGATTTAAGTGTACCCAAAAGCTTGAGTACAACTAGCCATCATAGGAATATTGACATCCATAATGTGAGCCAGGCTATGCAAAATCTCTAATCGTTGGGCATCATCAATCAATTTCCTTATGAACTATTAGACCAGTTGAAGATTCAATACTCAAATAGCCTTGCAATCCCTCTAAGTCTTTCTCTAATTATTTTAGTTTGTGTTCAAGAACATGGGTGAAAAAAATCTCAACATTAATAAGGGTGCTTGTTTGTGAAGTTATCATTAGTACACTCATAATAAGGATTGACTCCAAGATGGGCATGGTATTGGCAATACCTTAGCTTATGATCCACAATCGATGTAACAATAGCATGAGATTCTATAAGTATATAACTACATCTCAATGAATTGTTGGAAATAGTCCACACTAACTTGTTAAGGTTATCTGAGTTTCAAAAATATAGGTGTACCCACTATGATCACTAAATTGCAAAACAAACATAGAAAAACACTCAAGAAAAAATTAGACAACAAAAGAAGATAGTAAACACAAAAACATGGGTCTAAGAGAAATCTGAGCTAAAAATAGCTATACTAAGTTGCCTAGGCTAACTATGTCAACTATACATTTCCATAAATTTCAAAGTTTGGTTGTTTGTTATACTACTTAAGGATCTTAGATCTATGCACAAACAAGTCTAAAAGTGAATATTTTTCTAAAATTTGCTCCATTTTATGACTATGTAATCACAATGCAAGTGTGCAACAATTTGTAATATTTTCAAGCAATGAATAACAAATGTAAATGTAATTTCTAGGTCTAGAATGAAATAATCCACTGACCCTAATATGCCAAAATCTTAAAATGATAATTTTGATACAATTTTGAAACAAAACAATATTTTTTTTCACTTTTTGAGCTATATGAAAGATGCTTGAATGAATGTAATGAATACTTTCAAATTTAAGTGACCTAATGTATATTTCTAAATTCAATTTGAATGTAAATCAGACTTAAGATGACTGAAATTAACCTTATTGCAACCTATAATGCAATATTACATGCAAATTTTTGAACTTTTATGTCTTTTATGATGAAAAAATAAATGCCTAAATGAACAATGCAAAATAATTCAATACTAAACCTAGATCAAGGATAATTTAACTCAAATTTCAAAAGGTATATAATTTTAATATGTTAGGTTCACCAAAATGAAACATAGGAAAAGGGAAACCTTCAGGATTGCACTCTAGGGTTTGACACCATTTCCAAATATTTCATATATGGGTTTGGGGTAGCGGGGGTTTGATGGATTTGGACAAGGTATAAGACTAACTTGCAACCTAAAAGTTGAGTCAACTTGCATTTTCCTAGAAATCTAGAATGAATTTAGGGATGAAATGCAATGCTATAACTAGGCTAATGATGCAAATTTTAGTTTTGATACAAATACAGTAAGTATAAAATATCAAAGAAAAATTTAGACTATTGAAATAGATAGAACACGATAATGCACACATATGATGTGAATTTGAGCCTCACTTTGGATGACTAAGTCACCTTTAGCAATAGTGTCTTTGTTAACCAACTTCTAATTTGTTTTTGTAGTGCTTAGGAGTTATATCAGAGCTTTTGTTTCCTTCTTGTCACATTTTCAAACAATTCTATTATTGATTTTTTGTTTGTTGTCAAGGTGTAGGGTTCAAATGTAGTAATGAATAATTGACCTTCAAACTTCCCCACTTTTTCTTCAAATTTGAAACTTGCACATGAAAATAGAGAGAGAGGGTTCATCCATTTAGGGGCTTGCCTTATTCAAACCTCGTGTTAGTTTTACCACTTCAACAATCACAATGTCAATGATAAGGAAAATAAATGATATAAGAATGATAAATCAACAATGATCTATAATTCACCACTCCAAAAATGGCTTACTTGAAGGACTAAAGTCATACAATTTTCCTCATGGCTTGATTATTGTCGGATTGATTGTTGTTGGCTTGATTTTCTTGGAGACCTTTAAGGGTTAGTCTTTAGAAACAATATGATAACATGAACATGAACAAACTCACATACACTTTGACATGATGCTTGGATCTTGAATTTCTACAATAAATCTCTAAAATGCTACTCTTGACTTGCTTGGTAATGCTCTTGATCACCAATTTGGCCAATAATTTCTAGATGTCCTTCAAATGATATAATAACTAGGTATTTATATGAAATTATTCTAATTTATCAAAATTTAAATCTAGACAACCGACTCTGGACATTTGAAATTCAAATGATAAAATGTCCACTAACATATTTAAATTTGGAGCCAAAATAGGGGGACTAGGTTTCCTAGGACAAAATATTAAATAAATGCATTTGTTTTGTACATACAATTTGACAATAAATATTAAAATGCACTACAAAATCCATAATTGAATAAATTAGGCATTCAATTATGTCCATGTAGTTAAGGGGGAGAAAACCATTGTGTGAAATTGTTATAGGTGATAATTTATGCTACAAAAAAAATTATGTACTCTAATTTGATATTCCATAGTACAAAAACAAACAAATCATGAGAACTTCATTTGAGGATTGTACAAACAGAGGTGTACAGGTGAAAAATAGAGTTCATATAAAAAATATAAATTTAGACAAGGAGAGATTACCATAGAAGCTCAAAAAGGAAACATAGGAGCTAAATATTCAATAAAACACAAACACAACATTAGCTAATGGTGGCAGAATTGAAAATATGTCAAAATTCACAACAAGAAGACTATGTGCCCACATTCAAATCTAGAGCTAGTTGATTCAAATTTTCATGCCAATGGTTGACCCTTCATTCCAAAAATAATTAAAGACAGTTCACACTCCACAAGTAGGCTTATATTTCTAGAATGATGATCACAAAAATTTCCTATATAGATTAAATGGAATACAGATCCTCTAACTTGAGGACTATTATTCAAACTACCATTCTTGGTTTATACCTCATTAAATAGTCAAGAAAAACCCTCATCTAGTCAGGATTAACAGAAAATGAATGGCAATAGTCTCTCACTGAATTTCATTCTCCATCAATGCCAACAAACTGGCCACTTATTCCATCAAACTTGATGTTCAAATATATCTTGGAATTCCATATAAATATTAAAATTTGACCTATGGAGTGGAGATTTGATGTGCATGGGAACTGGTGGTGGGATATGTGCCTAGAATTAGGGATGATATAATTACCTAGGTTGATTTATAGAACTTTGCATAACGCCCTCAATCCAATTCCCTAGAAGTTCCTCACAAAAAGAATCATTCAATTATTCTATGGTAGTATTTGTTGCTACCATCATAGTCAAACCTATCATAATCCTCCATTCAAATAGGATCCTTCATGGTAGCATGATATAATGTTTTACATGTATGCTGAATGAGTTAAGCAGTTAACATATTATTTGTTAAAACTCTCTCAACGAATGAATATCATCATAAAATAGCATCAAAGCCTATCCTTTAGCAAGCTTGTGAGGAGGAATCTTGCTTGGTTGTTTGAGAGAAGTCCCATTTTTGGGAGGAAGCATTACATGCCATTGAGTGTGGCATCCCATCATGTTGTTACAAATTATTTTGTAAGATTTCTCAAACACATGAGAGAGCTATCAATCTCAAAGACCTAGTAAACTGTGTGTAGGTTGGACATATCCTATGATAACAACATTCTAAATTTATACATATTATTTATCAAAATTATCTCAAGGCTCAACAACAAGGTGCTACAATACTAGACTAGAAGCAAAACAAGGAGTCAAAAGTGGCACAGACGCAATTTGATGTAGTCAACAAAGGCATCAATTTACTTGAAGTGCATTGCTTAGATAAAGCACTCAGCTTAACTATAGAAATATAGAGGCACAACTGTAGCCTCACTTAGTAGCTAATTTAAAAAGCTACACTTTTAATAATATATAGTGTTGAAGTTATAAAAATCTAGATCAAGAGTATATTCTATTTTAATATTTTTCATGACTATGATCTTATAATCTTTGTAAATTATTTATCTTTTAAGTTTCTTATGCTTATTTAAAAAGGGTGGCAGTCAGAGGCGGGGGAGAATTAAAGAAAATAAAATAGAAACAACAAAAGAACAGCCCATATTTGCATATATATTTAACCCAGAAAAATTAAACACCAGCTGTAGCTGCATACACAATTGAAAAATATTTTTCCACTCTCAACTAGATATATTCATTCTTCTTCTATTTTATTCTTCTTATTTATAAAAAATATTACACTAAAAATATTCAAAAAAAGTCTCTGGGCAGAATACTCAAGAAGAATGTACAGCTACAACTTGTACATTAATTACAATTAATTTCACCTTAAGAGCCAACTAAGAGAAATTAAAACAAGTCTTATGGAGAAAGATTTTCCAACAAGTAAAAGGGTAAAATAATAAATGTCATTAATTACACCTTTATGATAACTTAATATTCACCTTAAGTGAAACAACCCCTTTGCAACAAAAATAAATGACATAAGCAACTTACATTCACGTCAAGGGAAAAATCATATTAAATATACTTTCAAATATTAAAATCCTGTGAGAAAAATCCGCCACAAATAATTGTCAATGCACTGTCATCACTACCAAGAGAATAAACCTGTACATCCATACAATAATGAAGAAAAGATTGTGGTACTATTTGAAAGAAGAGAAGGCTCTTCAGGAGCCGTCAGGAGCAAAGATGGCACCATCAGGAGAAATCAATAGTTGTAATTACTCGAAAGGAGAAGACAAATTTCTAACACTCTCCCTTGATTACAACTACTGGGGGTGAGAAAAACTGCATCAAACTTCAACTAAGTATATTTACATGATCAAGCATTCCTAAATAGCTTCACAAAAACTGAAATGTGTCCTTCACCAAAGGTTTGGTAAAAATATCTACAAACTAATCTTTAGACTTACAAAATTCTAAGAAAATCTCCTTATTGTTAACAAGCTCTTCGATGAAATGATACCCAGTATTGATATGCTTAGTTCTCTTATGAAAAACATGATTTTAAGATAGAGCAATTGTGGAATTGTCATCACAAAATATTGTAGTGGCTTCCTTCTGATCTTTCACTAAATCTTTCAACATCCTACACATCCACATAGCTTGACACACTACACTAGTAGCTACCACATATTTAGCTTCAGTTGATAATAAAGTCACCATAGGTTGTTTTTGTGAGGCCAATGAAATAACACCTATACCAAGATGAAAAATGTACCCAAATGTTATTTTCCTATCATCTATACTTCCCCCACAATCACTGTTTGTATAACCAACAAGCTTGAAATCATCTGAAGTAGAATATAATATACCAAAGTCTTTTGTACCACTCACATACCTCAATATTATTTTACCTTCCTACCAATGAGACTCTTTTGGTGACTCCATAAATCTTGAAATTAGACTTACACCATACATAATATCAGGCCTTGTGGCCGTCAAACACATAATACTTCCTACCATCCTTTTGAACAATGTAGGATATACACATGGTCCATCATCCTCTTTGCTTAACTTCAAACCCATCATGATTGGTGTTGGGGATACCTTGCATTTCACCATATTGAATCTCTTCAAAATTTCACTTGCATATTTGGATTGAGAAATAAATAAACCAGCATTAGATTGATGGACTTCAATGCCCAAAAAATACTTCATAAGTCCCAAGTCAATCATTTCAAATTCACTTTTCAATGTTGTTTTGAAAACATCTATGCTAAGATCACCAGTAAAGATTAGATCATCTACATACAAGCACACAATTAAAATGTTACCTTGCTCATTTACTTTAATGTACAAAGTTGGCTTATAGTTGCTTCTTTGGAATTCATCTTGAATAAGATAAGAATCAATACGGTTGTACCAAGCTCTAGGAGCTTGCTTTAATCTATAAAGTGATTTCTTCAGCCTATAAACTTTATTTTCATGACCTAATATCTCATAGCCTTCTAGCTATTTCACATACACTTCTTCATCTAGATATCCATTTAAAAATGTTGATTTTACATCCATTTGGTACACAACCCACTTATTGTGAGCAAAAATAGTCAATATTGTTCTAATTGTGTCCATCCATGCAACAGGAGAAAATGTTTCATTGAAATCTATTCTAGGTTGTTGACTAAAATCCCTTGCAACTAGCCTTGCTTTATGTTTTTGCACTCTTCCATCAGCATATTGTTTAGTCTTATAAATCCATTTCACACTTATTACATCTTTTCCTTCAGGTAGATCAATGGCTTGTGCCCATTTATCACTATCAATAGCTTCTTCAAATGTCAATGGATCATCAACATGAGAAAATAAGGCAAAAACTGAAAATGAATTTGTTGTATCATTATACAACTCACTCAAACTCCTTGTTTTTCTTGGTAGCATACTTGCTAGTGTTGGCTCTGAAAGATGTAGAAGTATTTGGAGTACTAGATGGAGTTGCTCCAAGGATACCAGCTAATGTAGGTACTAATGTAATTGACTGTGGAGTCTGTTGTACTTATGGTGTAGACAAATTTTTTTGAAGATCTTCTTGGAGTGAATGAAGGTGTTTCTTGAACTATTGAATGTGGTGCTATCCCAAGAGTGGTAGGTGCTAATGTTGAAATTGTACTTGTTTTTGGAATCACTTCATCTGCCATATCATCATGAGGAACAACAATTGCAATATTTACACTCTTTTCTATACTTCCATCCCACACTTTATTTTCCACAAATCAAACATCACAACTGATTATAACCTTCCTAGTGATAGGATTAAACAACTTGTATGCCTTTGCCTCTTTAGAATAGCCAAAAAAATATACATTTTTGTCCTTTATTATCTAACTTCTTCCTCAGCTCATTATGAATATGTTCATAAGCAATACTACCAAATACCTTAAGATGCAAAACACTATGCTTCATACCTGTCCAAGCTTCTTGAGGTATCTTGTTTTTCACACTTTTTGTTGGGCACCTATTCATGATATAAACAGGTGTTGCCACTGTCTCAACCCAATATTCATTAGGTAGATGTTTGGTTGTCAACATACTACGAGTCATCTCCATAATGGTTTTGTTCTTCCTTTCTGCCACACCATTTTGTTGAGGTGTATAATTGGTTGTAAATTGCTTGTGTATTCCATGCGATTCACAAAAATTCATGAAATCATTAGATACATATTCTCCACCTCTATTTGTCCTTAAGACCTTGATATAATAGCCACTTTTCTTCTCCACGAGTGCCTTGAACTACTGAAAATAAGAAAATGCATTAGATTTGTGTTTTAGAAAATAGACCCAAGTTTTTTGTGTGAAATCATCAATAAAGGTAAAAAAATAAGTGTAGCCTCCTATGGATGGTGTTTGCAGTTGTCCACAAATATTTGAATGTACAATCTCAAGTGGTGCTCTTTCTCTATGTGATTTTCCTATCGAAAAAGACTCTCTATGTTGTTTTCCCAAGATGCAACCTTCACAAATTCTTTTTGGATTTTCAATTAGTGGCAAGCCTTTCACCATTTTCTTTATATGTAATAGCTTCAACCCTCCAAAATTCAAATGTCCAAATCTAAAATGACATAACCAAGAATCATCTAAAACAACTAATTGAAATGTTACTTCACCTTTTGTGTCTGTATTTTCTTCCTTAAATGTTGCTCCATAATTTATATTATTTATCTCATGAACAAATTTGGCTATTGTCCCCTTCATAACCCATCTTATTCTCAAAGGAAACATGTAGTTGCTAGTCATTTGCACTTTATCAATAACCAGATTGCCTGGGAATCTATCCAAAATCAGACACTTATTGTTTTTCAAATACACTCTAAATCCCTTTTGTACTAATTGACCAATGCTTATTAAATTACACTTTAGGCTAGCAACATAGTATACATTAGGCATGTTTTTCTGCTCCCCCTCTTTGGTTAGAATATCAACTATTCCTTTTCCTAAAACTATGACCTTGTTGTTGTTTCCAAGTGTGAATTCAGTTTGAATGGATTTATCTAAACTAGAAAACAAATCTGCATTACCAATCATGTGATTACTACACCTAGAATCTAAGTACCATATGCCACTTGGGCTTTCTTGGACTACATTACATTCAATAGAAGAGTTAGTAAGAATTGCTTCAACAATTTTAGTGTATGCAATGAACATAGTACTTCTTTGAGTGCTATTACTTGACTGATTTTAACCTTGTTTGTGTTGATCATACTATTTTTCCTTGCATTCATTAGCATAATGTCCAAACTTCTTATAATAATGACATTGAACTTGTGATTTATCAACTCTTTGGCCACTTGGGTGATTGAAATTCTAATTTTGACCTCTAACATTTTAACTTTGACCTCTACTAGCACTATTTGTAAAACTATTATTATGTCCACCTCTAGGTGAATTTATCCCTCTGCATCTAGGACTGAATCTTTGTTGTCCTCTTCCATTAGTTATAGACAATTGAGATGAAAAATAATTTTCCAATGACATATTTGGCCTATTTAGTCTAGATTCATGATTAATAAGAGAAGCATGAAGCTCATCAACACTAAACTAACTCAAATATTTAGTTTCCTCCAGAGTCACAACAAGATTATCAAATTTAGTAGGGATACTTCTAAGAACTTTCTCAACAATTTTCCTATCCTCTATGCATTCTCCATGCGATTTAATTTGATTAGTTAAACCAACAACATGAGTAAAGAAGGAGTCTACTGACTCTGTGTTTTTCATTGATTAATTTTCAAACTCTCTTCTAAGAAGTTGTAACTTTGTAGCCTTTAATTTGTCCATACCTTGGTAAGCAAGTTGAAGTGTATCACATGCCTCCTTAGCTTTCTTTGTTGCCGCTACTCTTGGGAGTATGGTCTCATGAATTTCTTGGTGGATATAGAATAATGCTTTTCCATCCTTCTTCCTCTGTTCTTCCAAGGCATCTTTCTCAGCTTGTGTGAGTACATTATATGTTGCTTGGTCTTTGGCTCCACATAACCATTCTCAACAATTTCCCAAACATCTTGAGACCAAAATAGGACTTTCATAGTTAAAGACCAATACTCATAATTCATTCCTGTAAAAATAGGGGTTTACAAACTAGACAAGGATGCACCAAAAGTGGAGGCCATGACTTCAAATAGAATAGAAAAACAAAGGTTTCTTTGGCTCTGATACCAAATGAGGGCCAGAGGCAGGGGAGAATAAAGAAACTAAAAGAAAAACAAGATAAGAACAACCCAAATTTGCATATAGATTTAACCCAGAAAAATTAAACACCAGCTACAACTACATAGAAAATTGAAAAATATTTTTCTACTCTCAACCAGATATAATCATTCTTCTTCTATTTTCTTCTTCTATATCAAAAATATTACACCAAAAATATTCATAAAAAGTTTTTGGGCATAATACTCAAGAAGAATGTACAGCTATAGCTTGTACATTAATTACAATTAATTTCACCATAAAAGCCAGCTAAGAGAAATTAAAACAAGTCTTATAGAGAAAGCTTTTCCAGCAAGCAAAAGAGTAAAATAATAAATGTCATTAATTACACCTTTATGATAACTTCATATTCACCTTAAGTGAAATAACCCTTTTTCAACAAAAATAAATGACATAAGCAACTTGCATTCATGTCAACAAAAAAAATCATATTAAATAGACTTTCAAATATTAAAAGCCCATGAGAAAAAGTCACCACAAATAATTATCAACGTACTATTTTCACTACTAGGAGAATAAACCCATACATCCATACAATAATGAAGAAAAGATTGTGGTACTACTAGAAAGAAGAGAAGCCTCTTCAGAAGTCATTAGGAGCAAAGATGGGACTATCAGGAGCAATCAATAGTTGTTAATTTTACCCGACAGGAGAAGATAGATTTCTAACAATATGCTCCTAGAATTAGGGATGATATAATTACCTAGGTTGATTTATAGAACTTTGCATAATGCCATCAATCGAATTCCCTAGAAGTTCCTCACAAAAACTATCATTCAATTATTCTATTGTAGTAGTTGTTGCTACCATGATAGTCAAAGCTATGATAATCCTCCATTCAAATAGGATCCTTCATGGTAGCATGATAGTATGTGTGCCATGTATGTTGAGTGAGTTAAGAAGTTAACATATTGTTTGTTTAAACTCTCTCAAGGAATGAATATAATAATAAAATAGCATCATTGCCTATCCATTAGCAAGCTTGTGAGAAAGAATCTTGCTTGGTTGTTTGAGAGAGGTCCCATTATGGGAAGGAAGCATTACATGCCATTGAGTGTGGAATCCGATCATGTGGATCTGCCAAGAATTTTGGCACATAGAATTGTTACAAATTATTTTGTAAGATTTCTCAAATGCATGAGAGAGCTGTCAATCTCAAAGAGCTATAAATTGTGTGTAGACTGGGCATAGCCTATGATAACAACATTCTAATTTTATACATATTATTTGTCAAAATTGTCTCAAGGCTCAATAGCAAGGTGCTACAATACTAGACTAGAAGCAAAACAAGGAGTCAAAAGTGGCACAGACGCAATTTGATGTAGTCAAAAAATGAATCAATTTACTTGAAGTGCATTGCTTAGAGAAAGCACTCAACTTGACTGCAGCAATATAGAGGCACAACTATAGCCTCACTTAGTAGCTGATTTAAAATGTTGCACTTTTAATAATATATAGTTTTGAAGATATAAAAATCTAGATCAAAAGTATATTTTATTTTAATATTTTTCATGACTGTGATTTTATAATCTTTGTAAATTATTTATCTTTTAAGTTTCTTATGTTTATTTAAAAAGGGTGGCTATTTTGTAACTTTTGATTAGTAATATATTTTTGATTAAAAATTGGCCACACCCATAATTATGATAATTCTATGAAATTTATAAATAAACAATTAATATTTATTGTTTTTGGATGAAATTGATTTATAAACTTCAGTTAGTATGTTTGGTTCTTTATTAAATACAATATTTAAAATTTTACTTGGAGAATTGAAGGTTATCTTTAATTGTCGTTAATAAGTTAACTTTATATTTGCAATGAATTACTTTTAGTTTCAATGTCTTTGTAAGGTCTCCTCCAAGTTCAATAAAGGCTTCATATCTAATTATATTTCTTATTATCCTTAACATTCAAATGGTATTTCTTAACCATTGTCCAAAATTGGATAGTCTCCCTAGAAAATTTTCTTGCCCTTATTGAATTGATACACCACTCCATCTGAGGGTGCCTTATAGGAGATCGTGGAAAAGTTGTATAAGTATGCTTTATGTGAGTAATCTTCTCTCTAATTATATTCAACAACAAATGATTCTCTTAAGACCTCCTATCCTTAGTCATGTGTGTTTTCCCTTCTCAAT
>VDFB02104755.1:0-10641 GCA_007258455.2 Sequoia sempervirens | reverse complement strand
CGGTTGTCGGAGAGTTGAACAACATTCATATGCAGTTGGCAGCTGATCCTCAAGTTCAGAGCTATATAGATATATCAGTGGTCGACATACCTAATGGATATGACATGTTGCTAAGCAAAGATTGGGCCAGGAAGTTGAATGGATACATTGCAACAGATTTCTCCCACATGTGGCTTCCGTGGAGAGGAGTTCCAAATCAGATTAAGATCGAGAGCACACCTAGGCTTAGATTGATGATCACTGAATACAGTGAAGACAATGAAATTATGTTTGTAGAAACTGATTTGGGCTCATACAAGCCCGCCAAACAAGAAGTGTTGATGTTGCAAAGCTCAAATGAAGGGAAATTTTTAGAAGATGCCATGACTTCCACTGAAGTTTTGATCGAAAGTGATTCAAGTGATAGTGAAGGTGAAGGAATGTTTGAAAAATTTCAGATATTTTGTCCTGAAAAGTGTGAAGCAAGAAGCGGAATTGGGTAAAGACGCCTCTGTCAAGAATTTGTTGCTTCCAAATTGGTGCAGAATCCACGAGGCATTTCACTCTGAGATCACTTGTGCCATGTGCAAAGTGACATTAGAGCAAGTCGCAAAGGTCGTTCCACCAGCCTCATTGCAAGAGAAAATTCAGAAGACGAATGAAGAAGAGGATGTTTTTATGGAGAAATTTATAGAAGATAATAAAGTCCAGCTAGTGATTGAAGAAAAGGTTCCAGAAGCGTGCAACCAAGAAGATGCACATGTTCAACCTCCCAGCACTCTCATAGAAGATCAAGTATGGACCCTGAGGTTCGATGGATCGAAGTCAAAGAAAGGAAATGGAGCGGGATTTGAGCTTATTAGCCCAGCTGGAGAGGCATACTTAGGTGCCTATAGGCTCCAATTCTCATGCGCCAATAATGTTACTGAGTATGAGTCTTTGATTCATGGCTTGATCCTTGCAATTCAAAAGGGAGCCAAGATTGTGCACGCCTATGGGGACTCAGACATTGTGGTCCCCCAAGTAAGAAAGCAGTTTGCTTGCCATGATAAGAGGTTAAGTCGTTACCGCAATCAAGTATGGGACCTCATAGAAAGTTTTGATGCGTTCAACATCAAACAAGTTTATAGGTCCAAGAACCCCGTTGCTAATTCTCTCGCACAAGCTGCTAGTTCCTTGGAACCTTTGGCTATGGAAGGATTGAAGAAGTTCACAGTGGAATTAGTCTCGACACCTTCAATTCTAGATAATATAAAGAATTTTCAAGTGTTTGATGATGATAAACAAATTCTAGATTTTCTCACATGCACGGGTGTGTTTGAAGCACAAATTATTGATGAAGAAGAAACTGAGGAAGCAGAATTTGATGCTGAAGGGATCCTGAATTTGAAAACAAATGTTATTCCAAGAGGTATGGTTGAATTGGAAAGATTGTTTGACCCTGACAGATTGAGTAGAAACTATAGTACCCAAGGAAATGATTGCGAAGCCGTCAATATGGGGACAAAACAACAAGTAAAGAATGTTTTTATTGGAAAAGTTTGCACACCTGAAGAAAGAGAAGGCATCTTATAGGTCATGAGAGAATTTCTAGATGTAATAGCCTGGGGATATGAAGATTTGAAAACATATGATACCTCATTGATTACACACACGATTCCATTGAAACCAGGCAGTAAGAGACAAAGGCCTGTGAATCCATTGTTAGAACCATTGATCTATCAAGAAGTCAAGAAGCTTCTTTCTGCTTGCATTATCTTTCTAGTAAGGCACTCTACATGGGTCACCAATCTAGTTCCAGTCAGAAAGAAGAACGGAGAGATAAGGTTGTGTGTGGATTTCCGCAACCTGAATAGGGCTTCTGAGAAAGATAGCTATCCATTGCCTTCGTCAGACGAAGTGTTACAGATTGTGAATGGTTCGTAGATGATGTCCTTCTTGGACGACTATTCAGGCTATAATCAGGTAATGGTGGAGCAAGTAGACAGATTGAAGACAACATTCACCACAAAATGGGGAACTTTCGCATACAGGAGAATGCCTTTTGGTTTGATCAACGCAGGAGCCACCTTCCAACGGGCTATGGATATCGCCTTCCGAGATTTGGTAGGAAAATGCATAATTATATACATGGATGACCTGACCATGTTCTCAAAGAGAAGAGGAGACCATAGAAGACTTGAGAAAGATTTTTCAAAGATGCAGACGATTCAGTGTGTCTCTCAATCCTAAGAAATGTGTATTTGGTGTCACCGAAGGAAAGTTGTTAGGTCATGTCATCTCGGAGAAGGGGATTTCAATTGACCCAGAACGCATCGAGGCCATTTCAAGGATTGGTTTGCTAGGTAGTCAGAAGAAATTAAGATCATTCTTCGGCAAAATCAATTTTTTGAGAAAGTTTATAAGTGGATTTGCTGAAATAGTGAGGCCATTGAATCAGATGCTGAAGAAAAATGCGAAGGTTGAATGGACTCCTCAGACTAAGAAGGCTTTTGATGAGATCAAACAAGCAATAGTGGATGCTCCAGTACTGGTCAGCCTGGATTATGCCAATCCTTTCTATTTGTATTCATTTGCCTCAAAACATACATGTGCTGCAGTGCTAACACAGAGAACAGAAGAAAAGGATGAAAACCCAATTGCTTTTATAAGTGCACCTTTAAAGGAGGCAGAATTAAGGTATCCCAGTATTGAGAAGTAGGCCTATGCTTTAGTGAAGGTTGTCAAAAAGTTTAGACATTATATCTTGAGAAGCAAGGTTTATGCAATTGTTCTAGATGCCACAGTGAAAACTTTGTTGATGCAAAACGAGTTAGGAGAAAGAAGAGGCAAGTGGGTCGCCACTTTGCAAGAGTATGATATAGAGATACAACCTATAAAATTGGTCTGAGGACAGGCTTTGGCTCAAACGATTGCAATGACTGGTCCAAAATTAGTACAACAAATGTATGTATTGGAAGAAGTGTCTCCAGGGGAATGGTATGACGACACAGTTTACTACTTACTGAATCACAGATGCCCTCATCACTTGAATCTAGTCCAGCAGAGAGCCTTGAGAATGAAAAGTCAGAGATTCATGCTCCAGGGGTCAGTTCTTTATAGAAGAAATCATGAAGGAATTTATCTGAGATGTGTGGGAAAACAAGAAACCAAGCAGTTGATGGAACATTTTCACGAGAAGTTCGGGACTGGCCATGGAGGTAGTTTAGCCACGGCTCACCAAATTCTGAGGGTTGGATATTATTGGCCCATTATTTTCAAGGATGCATATGAACACGTAAAGGCTTGTCACGTTTGTTAGACAGTTGTGGATAGAGGAAAGCATCTAGCTATGCCTTTACAACCAGTGATTGAGGTTAGGCCTTTTGCAAAATGGGGATTAGATTTCATTGGAATGATCAATCCGCCGTCTTCAGGTCAGCACAGATACATCTTGACAGCAACAGATTATTGCACCAAGTGGACAGAGGCTCAAGCTCTGAAACAATGCACGACAATGTGGTGATCAGGTTCCTGGAAGAGAATATTGTCACAAGATTCAGATGCCCCCATTCCCTAGTGTGCGACAACGGTCCAACTTTCTCATCATTAAAGTTTTCTAACTGGGCATTTGAATATGGGATCACATTGAAATTTTCTTCCAACTATTATCCACAGGGAAAATGGACTGGTAGAGTCCACAAATAAGAATTTGTTGAATGCTATTAAGAAGTTGTTGGATAAGAATCCTAAAGATTGGCATATGTAGCTGAGGTTTGCTCTATGGGCAGACAGGATTAGGACAAAGAGTTCATTGGGAACGTCTCCATATCACTTGGTCTACGGATAGGATCCTGTTTTTCCGGTTCAGCTGAGGATCCCAACTCTCCAGTTCATTCAAGAGTATCTCGAAGGAGAAGATCAAATTCAGACAAGATTGTCTCAGTTGATGCATTTGGATGAGAAAAGAGATGAAGCATTAGAGAATCTGGCAAAACACCAAGGAGTGGTGAAGAGATGGTTTGATAAATAAGCGAGGATCAAGTCTTTCCGGATTTCTGACTTGGTCTTATACTGGGACAAGGCCCACGAAAAGAAAGGTGATTTTGTTCAAGAGAGGATAGAGTCGCCGTTGGTAACTTTATTTTGTGTTGGTGCGGTGTTGATGTGATTTTCGTGACCGCACCAACGCAGAATAAAGTCGCCAACGCCACCATCCCCGGAACGTGCCATTCTACCGCGATTTCAAGTTCAAACCTTCGTCTCGAAGCGGCAGTCTCAGCCAGCTCCAGTTTTACCTGCCGCATTTCAGACCACGCAACGCCCGGTGAAGGGCTTTCGCACCGGTCAGACATTTATCGATGAAGCTTAACGCTTCCTTTCATTCTAACCAGAAGTGATCAATTTAAAACGGTTAGTATTTAGAGAGTCTAAATCTATTTTAAGGCGTGACATACATCAATTCTCACAAGTTTCAACCAGGCTCTGCTTTGCCTCGCTTCAGACAACCTCCACAGAACCGGTGCAATCTTCAGAGGAGGAGCTCAAGGTGTTCAGATCACAACTTAGCATGAAAATACCATCACAACGATGCATATAAACATATAAATCATGATCGAAGTTAAGTACACGATATTCCAGTTGACCACACAAGGCACATTCACCATCAACAAACACACTAGTGGTATGGATAGGACGTAGTCGCTCAAATTGAAGACCACATTCCACAACTAACATCTACTTGCATAAAATGAAATTACGCTTACTTCTACGCTTACTTGAAGTAGAAGGGATGAAGAAACTTTATAGTTATCCATAAATAAAGATGAATTTCACCATCAATGAAAAGATCTTTTACAAGGAAAGTTTTACACAACAATCTTCAAAAGTTTTCAAAGGAAACTTCTTCTTCGTCTACACTATCAATCTATACTAGCTACTTAAGTTGTTCCTCTATTCTATGCTCAATATTCGTTAATCCTCTCTAAGCTAATTTAGTCAGAGTACAAATGAGGGGGGACTTTCTCAGTAGTTGGCCAAGTCCAATGTATCGATTAATCGGTCAGATGCCCGGACAGCTACCTCAGCCCTAAAACAAGATTCACTTAAACCGCACTAAGAGGTGGGGTGCACAATGAGCCATTAATGTCCATCATCCTTCTAGAAGATTCCAACTTTGAAACGCGTTCACACTGTTCTTGATCTTCTTCTTGACGTTGTTCTTCAACTTCTTCTCTGTCACTTGAGTTATACTAAGTCCCAACACTTAGCCATTTTTTGCAACTTTTCTTCCTTCGAGGTTGAAATGTATTCGTGGAGTACTTGCTTCATCTTCTTGAGTTACCATTGTTTGGTCTCGACGTTTCTCCTGCAAAACAAGCAAAGAGAAGAGCATTAGGACACTTCATAGCATAGTTGAAAAACTCGCCAATTGCAAAAACTCGCCAAGCCTGAAAAATACGGTAATGCAGCAAACTTCAAAGTCTGAAAAAACTCGGCAACTTAAAAAATTGCTTAAACTTCATTAAAAATGCATTTTTTTTTGCAAAATTCAAGGATGTATCCAATGAGTCACAAAAATGAGGTAAATATAGTGTCGTCAATCTAGTTATATTCTGATTGATTTGAAGAAAATTAGATACAAAATCGCGATCCCCATGTGGAAATGCATCAACTACTGACATCGAGAAGTCCTAACAAAATGAAGAATAGTTTTTGTAAACCGGGAAAGTAAAATACAACATTAATATATTCGCCAGCAAATTCACATCTTCCTTCTTCCCATGTCACCTAGTACTTCACTACGGAGGGGGTAGTCAGAGGTGCATCTCTGCCAGTGGCCGTCAACCTCCATCCCGGTGTAGAGGCTACCGCAGCCTCGGGTGCACCTAATGACTCCTCTTCGTGGTCATCATCCTCAATGTCATCCAATGAGAATGCAAATCCACCCCCCTCCATTGCCTGTAGCTCAAAGTCATAGATCTCATCCTCGGAAAACAATGAAGGTCGATCATCTTGCCCTGTCCAATCATTGTATGGATCTATCTCATCCAAATCAATTGGATCATCTGATATTTCTTTAACTTGTTTTGTGCGCAACCGAAGATTATATTGCACATATACAAGGTCATTCAGGCATTTTTGAGCTAGTTTGTTCCTTTTCTTTGTATGGATGGCCTCAAACAAACTCCAATTACGCTCACAATTGGACGAACTACAAGGCTGTGATAAGACACAGAGGGCAAATTGTTGGAGATGTGGGGTATTTCCACCCCAATTTGACCACCAAACATCTACACAAAACAAATTAAGAGTTACAAGAGAACTTAGAAACTTAGAAAGGAAAGTCAAAACTCAAAAGTTGAAAACATATTTTATCAAATTATCAATATTTGTAACTTGTAAATTTCAAATTTTATACCTGGTGGTTGATTGTGTATTGCTCTCTTTGCTAGCTCTAAAGAGAAGAGTGCACCCCTTTTTTCTCTATAACTTTGGATTTCATTAACAATGAGGTCTCCCGCATCAAGGTCAGGTGACATCCTTTGAATGCACTTCATGAGGCCCTCCATAACCTCTCCAGTAGGATCTGAGTAGGTGCTTGAATGGAAGAAATGAGGGTTCAAGAAGTACCTTGCTGCATGGAGGGGTTGGTGGAGTTGATGGTTCCACCTCCTATCAATAATCTCCCAAATGGGATCAAATTTGAGGCTGTCCCCTTTATAATAATTTTTTATAGCCTCCTTGGCCCTATCCATGGCCTCATAAAGATATCCCATTGGGATTTTATCCCCATCCACCAAGTGGAGCACTCTAACCAAGGGCTTCGACACCTACAAATTACAATATAAAAATGCAAAAAGATTAGAGTTTCAAATTTACAATGAAAGACATTAAAAAATTTATTCAATTTGAATTCAAATTCAAAGTTTTGAAATTGAAGTTACCTTCACAATCTCTGCTGCCCTTTGTGCAAATTGGGTATCAAACACAATTTATGACACCTTATCTCCTTCCGGCTTCTTCAAATAGGTTGAGTCCATCCATGGTTGACTCACAAACATTTGTTTTAAAGAAGTCAAAGAACTAAGAATGCTTTGCAATGTTAAGAAAATCGTTGCAAACCTTGTGACACCTGGCCTCACCAATTCTTTCCCATGGGTGTGCTCCCTCATCAAGCGAAGAACCCAAGGGTGATTTTAGATATATTTAGTGATCCTCTTCGCATCCTCTACAACTGGTGTGACCCAATCTAGTTTTCCTATGTCCTCCAAAAGAAGGTCAAGGACATGGGCTGCACATGGTGTCCAAAAAATTGAGGGGTGTCTATCTTGGAGGAGTCTTCCTGTTGCCACATATGTTGCTGCATTATCAGTTATGATTTGCACAACATTTGCAATCCCCACCTCCATGCAAACTTCCTCCAACATCTTAGCCAAATTTTCTGCACTTTTTACAATGTGGGAGGCATCGATTGATTTTAAGAACACCACCTCTTTTTTGCATGCAACCAAGAAATTAATGATGGTACGGTTTTTTCCATCCGTCCACCCATCAGAAAGAATAGAGCAGCCATATTTTTGCCATTTTTCTTTTTGCTCCTCTACTGCTGCCCTTGCCCTTTCAGTTGCATTAGCAAGCAACCTACAAGTACAAAGTGAAATTAAGTACACAATTTTAATTTGTAAACAAAAAAAAAATAGCTTAAATTCATCATAAAATTATAAATTAAACTTAAAAAACATAAATTAAAGAACATAAACTAACCTCCCACTCAAGTCCATGCGAGAAGGCGCCTTGTAGCCTTTTCCTGCAACTGTCAATGCGGTGACCAAATTCTGCCAGTAAGGAGAACTCGCCACATTGAAAGGGATATTGTTAAAATACCAAAAATCTGCATAAGCAATGTCTGCTTGCTCATGCACCTCCCTATTCCATCTAGTCGCCTCTAAGGAAGGTTGTGCACCAGGTGTGTTTCTAGGCACAAAATAACTATCCAACCGTGTAGGTCCTGCAGTTGCCCCTACCCCTAGTGCTCTACTAGAGGAAGATGAAGGGATGGAGGTCGAGGCGTTAACGGATTGCCTTGACCTTCGCACACGTGGGCCACGAAGAGAACCCACTATCTCCTGAGTAACATCATAATCATCATCTGACTCAATTGGAGCACCTTGAGAAGAGGCAATGGCTGCTTGCATTGCTGCTCTTGCTTTCTCTCTTTGCACTTTTTTTTCTTCTGCAGCTGAAAGTATGGCATTCATATGTCTTTTTATTTCTTCTGTGGTTTTAGGACATTCCTTAGCATCACGTTGAGGGATGCCTGCAAGGTGGTACTTGAGGCGATTGATGCCTCCACGATATACTTTTTCACATTGAATGCAATATACTCTGCCAGGTATGGGTCCTAGATAAGCATACTTCCAGGCAGGATCTCTAGCTCTTGGAGGACGTTTGCCTACAAATCCTGTAGGCATGGATGGGACAGAGCCTGAGGCAGAAGCAGGTTTAGAAGCCATTATTAATTAATTATTAACCTACACAAAGTGAAAGTCAAAGCACAACTTGTTAGTTTTTGATAGAAAATTTAAAAACAAGCTAAATTAGATTAAATCAAATGAGATTACTTTAAGTTTAAATTACTAAAAATCTATCACTAGATTCTAAACATTTTTATAACAAAAAAATTGGATTTAAAAATAAAAATAAAAAGTAGGGTTTCAAAAAAATGTGAAAAAATGTAAAAATCTGAAAATTACTTCAAACTAGTAAAAAATTAAGCTAATCTAAAAGATTGCAAGCATGTTATTCAACAAAAAAGAGGATTCAAAACAAAAAAAATAACTAGGGTTTTAAGAAAATTTAATAAAAATGAAAAAATCAGCAAAATATGTAAAAAAATGAGAAAAATTCATAAAAAAATCTTGTTTTCATGAATCTAAATCTTGTTTTCATGAATCTAAGTGCATTTAAATCATTTTCACACTACATTCAGATGATTTTTAAATATAGAACCAACAAGAATGAAGAATTTTTTAAAAAAAAATAAAAAATAAAAAAAATGAGAAACCCTACCTGGAAATCAGATTTGCCTTCTAAATTCGATGTAAATGCCCTTCAAATCTTGTCTTTTGGATGTAAAATTGCTGCAAATGAGTGCACAATGCCTTGGAGATGTTTTTTGTTGAGTGTGGAATGAGAATGAATGAAAAAAAGAAACTTGAAATCACTTTTTAGCGGCTGCCTGGGCGTGTGAATGGTCACGCGGGTTTTTTAAAAAAACTCGCCGTACATTCTAGAAAAACTCGCCAAGAGTACGGCGAGTTTTTCTAAAATGTACGGCGAGTTTTCCAGGCGTACAATTGCCTGGAAAACTCGCCAGGCCAAAAAACTCGCGAGTTTTTAAAAACTCGCCGAGTTTTTGGTGAGTCTTGCATCTATGCTTCATAGTATAAACTCATCCTACTTACCAGGATTTTCATGTTTTGATCTCCAAGGGTTCATCGTTTTTCTCTATCCAACTTTGCTTTCAAATTCTTCATGCCTTAGCCAATTTTCCAACCCATCTTGCATTCTGCCTAGCGCACTTCACTCTGATATTTCATCCAACTCTGGCTCAAGCAAAATGTTTTCATCAGGAACTTGATCAAAAATTATCTGGGTGCCCAACTTCAAATTCATCCACCAAGGCGACATATTTCAACATCCTTTTCTTTTCTTGCCTTTAAAATTTTTCAAACTTTTACTTAGGAAATTCATTATTCCAGTGCCCATCAAAATCTCCAACCTGAAAGCCTTGGCGAAGTGTAGAAGACTTGGAAATCAACTTCTCATCGAAGATCATCAATACCCAGAAGAAAATTTTCTCCAAAACTTGTCGAATTCATGGGTATACAACAAACGGGTTCATTTAAATTTTAAAATTTTGAACCTTAGAAAAATATTATTCAATCAATTTAAATCCGTTCTTCATCTCTGTGAACACCCTGTGTTGCTCTGATTCGAAGAATTTTTAAATTCATCCTGCAATGCCAGCATCTTCTGACTCCGTCACTGGAAAATTCATTCGTGCTCCAAGAAAAATTTCATCACCTTCATGTGTAGGCATATTTTCTAGAGGAAGAAAATACTTTGCCTTAGAAAAATTTCTATTCAACTTTATCCATTTTGCCTTGGTGAGAAAAAAATCATCAACTTCACTTAGAAAATCTTCCTGCAAGCACATCACACTTAAATTCCAACGCCTGGCATGTTTTATTTTATTCACCACCTTATATACTTTAGGCGCATATGACACTTAGGAAAAATTTTCATCACTTAGCACTTTCAACGCCTATGTTTTCACCACCTCAACACCTTGGGCGCATATCCAACTTGAAGGTGAATATTAAACTTCACCACGCCTAGCACACCTCACTTCACCTTCAACACCTTGGGCGCATTTCTCATGTTCAAGAGAATGAAAACTCTCAACGTGACTCTTGAACTTCTTTGTTTTGTCTTCACATGGCCTTGCTTGGGCGCATCTAGCATGTAGAGGAGAATATCATTTCAAACGCCTTCCCTCTTTTGACTTGTTGACTTCCCCTAGCTTGGAATGATATGGGCGCATTTGAGCATGTGTACAAGATGGGCACATTTAGCTATTGGAGGAGAATAAACTTTTCAACGCCAAGCTTTGACTTT
>VDFB02104754.1:0-14308 GCA_007258455.2 Sequoia sempervirens | reverse complement strand
ATGAATCTAGTGGGTTTACTTTGTGTGATTAATCGGGGATTCACCATTAAACAATGCTTTAAAAGAAGAAATTGAGTGTACTATGCAAATTCACTATATGAACTAGGAGTTTGAAGGCATGTAAAAGAATGAACAAACTAAAATGAAATAATTAAATACCTGGAAGAATGATGGATTCAAAGCAAGGTTTGAAACTTTGAAAACCTATCTTCTGAAGTGCATTGGGACTGATACACTAGGTGAGGCGATTTAGTCCCAATCTGGGGTTTTTGGGAAAAATTTAGAATCTTTTGGTGACTAATCAAGATCTGCTAAATGGTGATCAGAAACTATAATGGGACTAATATGCTAGGTTGGGAATATGAGTCTTTCTATGGGATTTTTCAAGATCTTTTTGAATCTTTGAACCTAGATCTGACACTGTTGAATACTATTGAAAGGCTATATGAAGTACTAAATCTCTAGGCTAGGTGAATGAGTCACGTTCGCATAAATATGAAAAACACACATCATAAGAGAGAGAGAGAGATACATGTTGTTTTGTTAGTGGATGGGGGTCTACCTCAGTCAGACTTCATTTGAGTAATTAAACTTTGAAATGAATTGAAATAACATGAGGGAATGATGAATGAACAAATGAATGTAACAACTCACCAAACCTTGTTGAATCCTTGGAGTATAGATCTAGAACTTGTATGAATTGGCTTCAATGGATGTAGATCTTGATCATGAAACTTGATATGGATTTGAATGCTTGCACTTGGATCACAAATACTACATCAACATGTTAGTTCACAATCACACATGATGCATGAAGACCTTGACATGATGCTTGACTCTTGAATTAATGCTCCAAAATGCTTGATAATCAACTCTTGAACGCTCTTGAATGCTTGAAAATCTCTCTTGAAAGCTCTAGGTCTAGGTGAAACTCTCTTGCTTGAAAATTCTTAGTGAAATAATGATTTGAAACCTTAGTTACATAAACATTCCATCTAATTTACCATTTATTAGATCCCAAATGCTGATATTCACAAAATTTGAATTGAAAACCATGATTTCCCACTCAAAACCATAAAAATGACCCAAATGGGAGTCATACGCCCAAGGTGGAATACAGGTCCCACCTAGGGGGACTCATATGCCCAAGGTGGCATATGAGTCCCCCCCTATATTTTTGGGGTGAGAGAATGTCAGAGGGTTAAAATATTATGTTCATTTGTTGAATTTGTCAGGATTTCGATTGAAATAATCCTTAGGGTACGTAATAAAGGGTCTTAAGGGCCTATTAATAATGATTTGAAGGTCATGAATGTAAGAGGTCCCAAAACTTAGTATGAAGATATAAATAAATACACTTTACAACACTAAATTAAGGAAAAAATAGGTCCATTTAGTTTAAAAGAGCCCTAAACTTAATGTGAATGTGTAAAACACATTACAACACTAAATCAAGGCAACATTAGGCTTAGTTTAATATTATTTATTCTCAAATTAAGTGTCAAAAAAGGGATAATTTTTCCATTACTACAGTATCTAATTCACAAAAGGTTCTCAAGACAATCAAAAAACATACCAAATTGAGGTGAGGGGTGACTAAGCAATTGGGTTGTTACTTGTAAAGGGTTTTAGAATAGTATGTGGGTTCTAGGTTTTATAACACCTAGATTTTTCCAACCTAGAATGTTACAAAACAATATGAATGTAATCAAAACCTTTTTTGATTAACGCAATAACAACCCAATTGGTTTGTCACCCCTTACCTCAATTTGATTAGACACTGAGTATTTTCCAACATTCAATTAGATATAGACAATATGAACATAATGAAGAAGTTTAGTTTAGTACATAGTAAGAATGTAATGAAGATCACCTTAAAAATTTATGCATACCACATTGAATGAGATAGATAAAAAGATAATGTATTGAGTGAAGAAATTCTCCTTGTTGTTGAGAAGTTGAGGCAGGTGTGTGTGTAGTATGCACAATGGGCAAATGGAAATGTAGAACTCGAGTAGCAGGTAGTAGAAAGTGTGTAATGAAAAGGAATCTTCTCTAAAACCACTTGAGAAGAAGCAAACAAAAGTGAATAAGATAGATAATGTATTGACTTAATAGATTGTTCTTGCTCTTGACAACTTGAAAAAGGAGCCTTGTGCAATATGCGCAATGGGAAAATGTCAATGTACAACAAGAGGCAACAAGTACTAGAATGTATGGAATGAAAAAGGAACCATCTATGAAAAAAATTGAAAAGAATCAAAGTAGAGTGAGTGAGATGGATAATGTATTGACTTAAAATATCCTTCATTCTCTTGAGAAGTTGAGGAAGGTGCATATGCAATATATGCAATGGGAAAAAGGCAATGCACAAGTGGACAAATTGAAGAGATTTTGTATTACACAAGAATTTGTGTGGGAAAAGAAAGTGAGAGATGATGCTATAGGTGGAGTTGAACAAGTAAATTCAAATATTCTTGAACCTAACAATTCCACATAAAACATAGAATTGGAAATGGATGAAAAGAAGGTAGAGACATGAAAGTCCTATGTGAATAGTAGGGAGGTGTTAATAGGTAAGCGCAGTGGGGATGAGGAAAAATGCATGGATGGTCAACTTGTAGATACAAAAGTACTAGTTGGAAGTGTTGAAATTGAAGCAAAATAATACAAGACTACAATTAACCACTTAGAAGAGGAATTAAGAGATAAGAAGAAGAATTTATCATCAAAAGAAAGGGATATCAATTAATGCTATTGAGAGTTGTTGAAAGATTAGAAAATGAAAATTTGCAAGAATTTGAAGGCATTCAGAAGTTGAAGTTTGATATCATACACCTCGAGGCTCAATTACTAAATGTTCAACTTACCAATAATGATCCTATAAGGCATATTGAAAGATCAAAAGTGAAATGTGTTGTTGCACAACTTATAAAATTCTAAATTATATGAATGGTAAATATTGAAGGTTCCTTTCAGTACACTCTTTCTATGTAAATAACAAGAGGTTTTAACTATATTAATACTATCTTCCAAAATTGAATTCCTTTCCATTCTCACTTAAATTGGATGGTACTCATGTACAGAGAAGCTAATCTCCCAAAAAAATGCAGATATGCATAGACATTATAACATAACACCCATCCCCTATGCCAATCTCCTAATAAAAAGCACTAATAGAGAGACTTGGTGGACGAAGCTTAGAGCATGATTGTAATGAAAACCTTTAGTTTTGTAGACAATAAGAATGTCTGTGAAGTTCATTCACCTTCACAATGTAAAGAAACTCTTACTTACACTAAAAGTTGCATTTCAATTTCCTCATATGATTTTAAAATAAATGCAGAATATAATTGCAGGTTGGAAAACACAATGTGGTTTTCCATTTATTTTATTTTGTATGTTCAAAGCTAAGTGGTGGAGATCACGGGGAGGAGTTGCAGGTGGGGGTTTCATAAAACTAACTAGATTGAGCTAAGGGGTGACTAACCAATTGGGTTGTTATGTCTAGAGGGTTTTACAACACTATGTGGGTTGCAAGTTTCATATTACTTAGTGTTTTCCAATTTCATTACATTATTACTAGATCTAATTCACAAAAGGTTCTCAAGACAATCAAAAAACATACCAAATTGGTGTTAGAGTAAAGTAATTAATTAACTTTATTCTCCTCTTAAGATTTCACTTTATGCATGTACATATTAGTCATTTAATAATTAATATTTAATTATTAAATGCACTCACCTTAGGGTTAGGTTTTCCTTTCGGTGTTGATCTCCTTTATAAGGATTGATCTCTTGTATTGTATTCTCTTCTTGATTCATTTTTTCTTTGATAATACATCTTGCACTTTGTCAGAGCCAAAACCCTTGTTTTGTTCTCTCTCTTTCTCTGTGACAAGTTTCTTGCATGTAGGTGTTCTTTTGGGTTATGTGGATTTGTATTTCTCAAATCCTACATGGTATCAGAGCCAGATCTGCTACAACTTGTTCAGTTTTTGAAAGATTTAGAGATCTAGGTTTTGGTTGCATCAGATCTGTGTTTGTCTTCTTTTTATTTGGAATAGGGGGTTCTTTTTTTTGGAGCACTTTGAGCCCAAACAGACCTCACCATTGAGCTCGCAGCGCCCAAAAACCCCTATTTTCATATAATATACGTTTGATTCGAACACAATTGCTCCAGAAGGCAAATTTTTTTGCCCCAGAGCCGTACGACTTCAGGGCACGCAGTTCGAGGTGAGAAATTTCAAAAATAAAAAATAAAAATTCAGAGATTTTGGTTTTTCACAGGTGCTCACAGTGTATAAGGGTTTTCCGCCTGACGGCCACCCATCTGCCGCACGGCAGCCTCCCTTTCTCCACTACCACTGGCGGCCACTCCACAACGCCGCTCCAGTGGCTCTCCTCCAGCATTGCCGCTCCGCCTGTCGCTGCACCACCGCCACTTAGGTTTGAGCCCCCCACCGGGATTTTTGCCCTAGCCCCGGTCACGTGGGTGACCAGGGGCCGCATCGACAGCCCCTGACCATCGGACCCCTAGCCGCACATGCAACTAGGGGCTTATTTTTTTTTAGCCCCTAAGGGCTCTGGGGGTCTAATTGTGCATTTTTAGGAGACTTTTAGTAAATCGGGTATAAAATGGGCGTACGATCTCCATTTTTTTCAAACGAGATACCATTGGAAAGCTGATTCCGGCACCATTCTGATGGATCAGGTCTGATTTCCTGGTATTTCCATTTTGATGCTGTTTTTCTCAGTCAAAGTCAGAACAATATTTTTTTGCACTCCCAGAGCCATAACTTTTGCATACGGACTCCGTTTTTCGTAAACAAATAGGCGTTGGAAAGGTGTTTCTGTGAAATTTCTAGATCTTTAATTTATTTTTCCAGAATCTGCACCAAGTACATTTTATTTATTATTTTGTGTTTTCACACATCTATCAATTACTTGAAGGTTTTGGCACCTCGAAATGATCTGTTTGCATGGGATGGCTTTATTTGATCTGGTTTATTAGTATTGAGGTCAGTTAGTTTCAAATTTTTTAATTCAAAGAGTTATCATGGGTTTTTCTACTCACCCTTCAGTTGTTTTTCTGGAATGGGGTAATTATGAGTCATGGGTAAAGGGCATACTTACACACTGTAGGTGGCTTAATATTTTTCCTTATTTGTATGATCTCATACCTGAACCAGCAACTTCAAAGGGAAAACTAGCTTGGGATATCATTAGAAATCACATAGTAGGACTTATATTGTCTAGCGTTGATTCTGACACTATGTGGGCTATATCGGGCATTGATTGTCCTCACTCACTTTGGACACGTCTTTGGGAGATCTATGGAGACCCCAGTCTTTCTCCATTCTTAGAGGATCCTGCTTCAGATTGTCTTGTACCCATTGGTTGGAGAGAGAACACACCTTTTGATCATGATACTTTAGAGGAGCTTCAGTATTTAGACACCCTTACATATTCTGATGAATTAGAGGATTGTCTCACAGTTCCTACTCTTCAGACTGAGATTATACTTGTATCAGCATCTTCTCATGTTGTTCTTGATCAGTTTGATATTGCCTCTTCTTTGGCTCCTATTGATTCAGCTAAGCAGGACATCATACATCTTTCAGACATGGCTACTTGGGATTATTATCTTGTAGGCATTTCGTCTTTGTTTGTAGAGTCCTATATTGCAGATCTGGAGGATTACTTTGAGGATTTTCAGCTCCTCTTTGTTGACAGCCATATTCCAGCTGTTAGCCCACCATCATATGTGCATTCAGAGGTTGCAGTTTTTGAGTCTTCTGTTTAGTTTGGATTTGACATCTTTTGTTTCAGTTCAGACAGAGAGATTCTTCAGCATCCTATTATGGCACACATCTTGAGACAAATTGATTCTTCTCTCTTCACAGGGTTTCTTCATCTTCGTCCTTTGGATCCATTTCTTCCCAAGGGGAGGAATATTATTTTCCGCTTCAGATATTTTTCTAGATTCTACATCAGGCATCTACCATTGCGACAAGAGTTTCTTCATTGTGGGGGGGCCTTCTAGTCTCTTTCTTTTTCTCCTATGGAGACCATTGTACATGTACTTATATGATAGAAGCTGTCTATGGGGGGTCTTATGTTATCCACCTCCTATCCTTCGTTATTAGTGCATTTATTTATTTCATCTCTTTGGAGTAGAGTTTTTCCATGAGGTTTTCTCTATTTCTCCACTTTACGAGATTTGTTGTATTCGGGCACCTGATCAGGCCATGTTGTTGGGACCCTCTGTTGCATTGTAGTTCCTTTGCTTTCTCTCAGATTATTTGTAGCTGCATTGTAGCTCATCTTAAGGGGGGTGTTAGAGTAAAGTAATTAATTAACTTTACTCTCCTCTTAAGATTTCACTTTATGCACACATATTAGTCATTTAATAATTAATATTTAATTATTAAATGCACTCACCTTAGGGTTAGGTTTTCCTTTCGGTGTTGATCTCCTTTATAAGGATTGATCTCTTGTATTGTATTCTCTTCTTGATTCATTTTTTCTCTAATAATACATCTTGCACTTTGTCAGAGCCAAAACCCTTGTTTTGTTCTCTCTTTCTCGATGACAGGTTTCTTGCATGCAGCTGTTCTTTTGGGTTATGTGGATTTGTATTTCTCAAATCCTATAATTGAGGTGAGGGGTGACTTAGCAATTGGGTTGTTGCTTGTAAAGGGTTTTAGAACAGTATGTGAGTTGTAGGTTTTATAACACCCAGTGTTTTCTAACCTGGAATTTCACATAACAATATGAATATCTTGAAAATATTTTGTTATTTAGATAGTACAAATGTAATTAGAGGAACCTTCAAAATTTATAACAAGACTTATACTGAGTAAAAATTGTGTTCAATTTCTTAATATGATCCAAATATACATGCATAGTATGCAAATCGAAAAACATAGTAGGAGGTGAGTACATAATATATGAAACATCCAACCCACACAATGTTGTAAAACCCTTTACACACTGAGGGAAAATGAAAACCCCTATTTTTTTGTCAATGAAAACCCATATTCACAATGAATAGTCAATCATTTCTTCACAATCCCTAGGAAAAATAGTAAAATGGCATATATTTTTGGTAGATATACATACCTACTAGCTAGTTCTTCCCGAGCTTGTCACATGCATTTTGGTAGGGAGAATGGCTACTCTTCTTTGGCCTCCAAACTCTTGGAACTTCCTTCCAAGCTTGCCAACAACCTTCAAAATGAGAATTTCAAAAATGACAATGTTATGGGCTTTATGTGTTTCAAAATTATATAATTTCATTGTAGAAACCACATTGTGTTTTCCAACTTGGTTATATATTCCACATGGTTTTTGGTTTCTCTAAACACTATTCAGTTATTTCACTCATATTTCCACAATGGTTTGTCATTTATTTCATTTGACTTCCTCAAAAAAATTTAAGTTGTGAGAACATTAAAATGGAAAAATCTAAAATCCCAAGTAACACAAAAACACATAAACAAGTCTACATTTCAAATGAAAACCCCTTTTCACAAGGAAAACCCTTTGTTTTCCCATCAATGAAAACCCATCTTTGCAATGAATAGTCGTTCAATTCTTTATAGTTCCTAAGCAGAATGACAGAATGACATATATTTCTGGCAGATATACATACCTGCTAGCTAGTTGCTCGTGCCTGTCAAATGCATTTTGGTAGGGAGAGTGGTTGCTTTGCTTCCGCCTGCAACTCCCTTCTGTGCTCTCCAACAACCTCCAAAATGTGAATATAAAAAATGGTGGTGTTTTGGGCTTTTTGTCCATTCCAAATTATGATTTTGAAAACCCACCAACGTTGCCACATTTTTCTGGGGACGGGACATGTGACGGCACTCCAAACGGCGCATGCCTAAACGTCTATTAGCTTGGTTTGTCAAGTCTTTCCATTAGTGCATTCTATCGGGAGAGTGGCATGAGGGATGGGGTGTTATGTTATAATGTCTATAGATAGGTGTATTTTGTCAAGAGATTAACTTCTCCCTGTAAAAAATATATTTAATAATCTATAATATATATTTTATTTTATGTAATATTTATTCTATAATATCATATTATAAATGGTATTATAAAGAGGCATACACTTATTCTACCTCTATAACGCTAGTAAAACTAACGGAGGCCCCCATTACATTTTCATATGGTTTGAAGAATTTATAAAAGGGCAGATACGAATGGCAATTGTCACATGTTGAGACCTGATAGTGCATTAAACAAGAAAAGAAATTACAATGATTTCTCAGTGAATGAAAAATCTGCACCGTAGACCTTGAAAATCAGTTGGGCTTTCTCCAAGGCCTTCCACGTAAAAATATTAATAACATGATAAGTTTTATTTTTTTAATTTTATATTTATAAATAATAATACTTATTTCACATTAAAAAAAAAAGAAATTTGGATTAAAATTTTATTTTTGTTTAAATTATTTATCATCTATATCAATCTTTCTATCATAATTATCTTTTTAAAATTATTAAACTTGGATATCTCTTGACATATTTTATATAGATAAGAAAATATCCCTCATTTCTTTCACACCTTCCATCAAACAAATTAGTCACTTTAAACAAAGATAAGAAAATTTAACAAAAAATTTAAATGCGATTTTTTCCCATTATTAAATTTGAAGTAAGCACCTTCAAAAAAATGTTCGAACATATTATATATATATATATAATGGGTGATCTTAACTGTTGCAGCTGCGCCATGTTTGATTGCTGGAAGAGAGACATGTGAGAGCAATTACTATGGTCGTTGGGATTACATTTTCCAACACTTATCTCAACACTCTAATTTATAATAGAGGATAAAAAAGAAGTGCCTTTATATGTTCAAGCATAACAGTAGGAGATGTGAATTCGTCAGTGTTGAGGTAGAATAGTTGGATAATTTTGAGCATATCCCAATATAACTGCTTGCAATCACGAGGGAGAACACTTGGTTGCAGCAAGTTTCTGAGTAATTTTTGTGTGCTTTCATTTACGGTTTCTCTAATCCACTCACTAGCATTCTCAACAGATGTCGCTGGATTTTCTTTCATGAACAATGAGATGGAGTTGAGCTTTCCTTGCTTGACCTCTCTCTAAAAAACATAAGAAGAAATTCAGTTCTTCATTGAAATTTACTAAGTATTACAAAGGCGTGACTTGGTTCAGATAAGTATTCAATACCTTATAGCTCTGAATGTCATTCAAAAGGCGCCCACAAGTATTGAGAAGTTGCATAAGACTGCTGTACTCATGATGGTTGATGGTCTCCTCTGAAAGTTTAGGACCTACAAAATAGAGTGATGTAAAAATAATTGGTTCCAAGGCAAATGATATTTTTCCATTTTCGATGTATTCCTGCATCGATGGTATATATCCAGTTTTGGTCCATTCAGCCTCCTTCATCATTGCGATTGCTAGTATGTACCACTATAAAAATAACCACGAAAAAGTTTTCATAGGTTACTGTAATGATGATGTTTTTCAAAGCATCTATACAAATAAATTATATTCAAGGGAGATATACCCACAATTTCTCTTAAATGAGTGCTGATGTCCCGGCCTTGGAAAGCCCAGGCATCTTGAGCAATATCGTTGACTGTGTTAAAAACTGCAGAGAACAAAATTTTCACATTGTCTGAATAATTACATATCCCTGTTGGATCCCACCTGCAAGACATTCGAAACAGGTACTTAGTGACTCGTCTCTGTGAATAAATAGATAGATAGATTAAGGAATCTAAGACCTATATAAGAACAGAGCTTTAACCAGACTAATACCTAATGTTTCTCTGCAATGGCGTTTGCAATGAGAATTAAATTTAAAATGGACTGTACCATTGAAGTCGTTATGATCGCCATGTAATTCAACAATTTTGGATATTTATGATACGATTACCTCCTAACAGCTTCAACAAAGCATTGAATCTCTTCAATTGAACCCTCCACGTCATAAAAGTCATCCATTACTACAGTAAGAACTGCATTCTTGGTCCACACGATGCGGGCAGCAGACATTTCAGGGCTAAAAAGTGCTGAGGCGGCAGAAAAATAGCAGGCTACAAGCTTTTGTCGAGCAAAGTGCAGGTCGCCAAGTTTACAGTCTACACACCACCTGTTATTGTAAACAGCAACAAAAATTCTTATCAAACTCTCAATGTAAACAGTGGTGTTATTCTTGTTGTGATTTCCAAAAACTGCCTACTTACTTTTCCAACTCCTGTAAGTCCTCTTGCTGTGCTGCTTGGCAGATATTGTAGTCTTTTTTGGCAAAAGTTAAAAGACAATCCTTGCCTGTAAAAGGGATACTGCAATCCAATTCGAAGGTCCAATAGTTAGGACTATTGAAGGAGGTCATCTAAAAGAATATAGAATTCAAACTACAGTAAATTAAAGGGTTATATAGATATGGGTATCCGGTCAAAAGCTACCTGTAAGATGTCTTTCCAATCCAAATATCATCAGAACCAGATGTTTTCATGTATCTTAGATGTTCTATTCTCTCCAAGCTAGCCGTCCAAGGGGCATCCGATGCATACTTAATCTGTAAGGAATAGATTGACCCACAAAGCTCATCAACACAAAAAAATTCAAACACTAGTCATTTGCACCGTAAGGAATAAACTGATTACCTCTTTGTCAAGGTCTTTGAGGACTATATTTTGGTCATCCATCGTAATACTTTCAAGATAGTTTTGGGAGAAGGATTTTGCTTCTTCAAGAATTCTTTCACCTGGGAACATCAACTGAGATGCTTTGTACAAATTCAGTAATGCTGTATCAGCTTGGCCGCTGTTTTCTAGAGATAGTAGGAAGTCACTATCCTTCAGGTAACTGAGAAAGACATCTACATGGTTGTTTCTGATATCATTAATAGGAAATGAAAATGTAATGAAAGATACATATCAAATGGAATGTATACATAATCAATGTTTGAGTTAGAAACTACCATTCCCAATATTACATGTCTTTCTATTCATGCTTAACAGAGAGAAAATATGTGAGATTCAAAAGAAAAGCTTAAGGAAAACAGGGCGTTGTTAGCTCAAAAGACCTGCAGACACATCATACCCATTCCACCGTAAAATCCTGAAACTGATAGACATGTTAATTATGTCTGATGCTGATGATATTCCTTCAATCATTTCATTCTCTCTCCACCATCTGCCCAGGGAGAATTTTCATTTCAGACAATATGGAAACCAAGCATAGAAAGTAAAACATCCAATCATAAGAAAAAGATCTCTCAATTACCTATAGACATCGTCTAGAGCCTGTTTTATCTCACGTTTGAAATGTCTTGCTATACCTAAGCTTTCCACACTATTTACCATTGAGAGACCAGCAACCGAATTTACAGGATAAGCACTGGGCACTGCACCAACAAAAAAATGCCTATTACATTTAAATGAACATGAAAAAAATATCATTAAATCATATAAATGAACATTTAAGAACCAACCTCCATTCTCCAAATTTTCTAGCATTGTATTCAAATAGTTAAGGCAGCTGGAATTTCTAGTGTGCATTAGAGCACAAGCAGTTGCAGAGGGAGAATGGAAGAGCGAGCCATCCCTGTTCTGATGTCTTAAAACTTTGTTCCAATCAACTATCCTCCGAATACCCTCAACTATGAAAATGAAGGATGAGTCATACTCATTCATAAGGTCCATTTCAATGCTGCAAAAATTAAAATTATTGGAAAGCAACAAAAAATAAAGCAGAAAAGTGCTGGAAAAATACAAGCTAATTGCAAAATTACCTTTTAAGGATTTTTTCTCGCTTAGTGAACATCACTTTTATAGGCGGTGAATCATAAGGGAGTTCCAAACACAAGCCTCTTGCATCTTCTAACATGGCAGTGAAGATCAGATCGAAGCCTAGGGGATTATATCTGTCCTCGCCGGCTATCTTTGTAATATTTTCTCTTATAAATTTCAAGCCTGTAGAGGAATCAAGAAATGACATCAAAATCTTAGAGCATTAGGTGTTAAGACTCATGTATCCATAGGACCAAATTTAATTTTACTCATGAAGTACGTTTCAGATAAACTTAAAGCTTAAAGTATGTTTCAGTTCAGCTGCTTACTACATATGGTCAGGTTTTCCTGTTTTGCCTACCAAGTATATATTTGAAGGTTGCAAAATTAACCCATGAAGAAGCATTGAACAAAATATTATGTCTTGAGATAAATTGTGTGGATTGGAACTAATGTCGGTTTTGTTCATTACGTTTTCATTCAAGCACTTTTTGTCTCTCGCTTCCTACGGCCTTATAGCTAGTTGGAAAGCCAAATCACAAAATATTATTTAAATTTCAAAGAAAAATATTCATGACATACAGTACAGCAAATCTGTAAGAAAAATTGCTATAGGCCAAAGTTGATTGAGGAGAAAGAGGTCTTACCCATTTCCACATTTTCAGTGCCAACATTCCATGTTCTAAGTGCTATAAGGCATGCCAGAGTGTGAGAGAGGCGGTCTTTAATATAAGGCAGTCCTAATAATCCCCAAGATCCATCCCAAAGTTGATTTTCCATTATCCATGAAAGACACTGTGGGAACTGTGGTAATTGTGAGTTTTCTAAATAGGGGGCCATGGCTACCCAAGCTGTATCATAAGCAGAAGGAGATGTGTGTCTTCTCTTAATTTCTGAAAACAACTTTTTTATCTTAACAATATCATCAAAAGTATTTTGTTCACTATTCTCTCCTTCAACCTGTCAAATAGTCATATGAATGGTTATCAAATTTAGTACAGATGTAATGATTTTCAAACTTATTCCTGATAAATTATAAAGTTTATTGTATTTATTAATACAAAATTACATTGTATTCTTTGGAACATTGGAAAACGAAAGCATAAAAACTACATGGGGCTATAAAGATGAATACTTTGGAGGCATCTTCAAAAAATAATCTATTCGTAGATTTGGCATTCTGATATGTTCTTGTGCTGAATCCGTTTCTTTTATTGATGAACTTGAAACTAGAAGCCCCTGTTAAGAAATATTGTAACAAAATGAGTTAAAAAAGATAAAAAAAACATTGTTTATACAAGAAATATAATAATACACATAAAATTGTAGATAATTCACTAATCCTACCCTTCCAAACCGTAAATTCTATTATGACTATGTAAAAGAACTTTATATACTAGAATTGCTTAACTCCAAAAAAGTTAAATGTAAATCTTTATATCCTACAATTGCTTAATCCCAGAAAAGGTTAAACAAGCAGCAGGTCCATTTGCAAATAGCAATCATCAAAAACCAAGGAGGGTTACTCTGATTTTTTTCTAAAGAACAAAATGGCATCATGAAAACATGGTGTTTTGTATCTCTGGACCGCCGATGAGAAAATCTGGCAGGAGGGTATGAAGATGGCAGCGTAGTAATTGCATAGTTCGCAGAAGGGGAGATGATAGAAAAGCTAAGTGCTCCCATGGGAAATGAGTTGGTAATCACGAATCTGAATTGTTCTACCATAGCTACTGCCCTCTCTGCTTCTTATAGGGAAAAACATGGTGAAACAGACAAAATGGTATACAAAGCATTACAAAGAACAGCCCCAAGGGCATAAAAACAATAATTGTATATTTATCTTCTTCAAATGAGATTTGATAATAGGCGCCAAAAACGCAAAATGCATTTCCAGGTGTGACGCTTATCACTCTAATAAGCTCTAAAATAGGAAAGGATAGCTCTAAACGTGCCTGAGTATAATTGATTTTATTTTGGGTAAATAGCCCACGTTAAATTTGTCCATAATTCCCATAGTTGTATGGGAACAGCTAAACCGTCCACGTGAATGCAACAATTGCAAGATATATACAAATGAGGTTTGATAATCATAAGAAGCAAAGTACAGCACCAAAAACATAAATGCATTTCCCAAGTGTGAGGTTTATCACTCTTATAAGCTCTAAAATAGGAAAGGATAGCTCTAAACGATCCTTGAAGAGTATAATTGAATTTTTTCAAATAGCCTGCTGAATTTTGTTGACCGCTCAATTCGTCTTGTCTATTCCCATAGTTGCATGGGAACAGCTAAAACCGTCCACGTACTTTCGCTGACTAAGTTCCACATTTTATATATTGAATATGAGGATACGAGGAAGAGGAGAGGATCCAGGAGGCGCCAGGCAGAAATAAATAGTAAATAATAAAAGTAGAAAAATTAAAATGGGTGTAAGCAGAACAAAGGCCATAACAAGGATGATTAAGATGAGGCCTCTGGTAAAATAAATATGGCTCACGTTCCAGGAGAGGTTCGACAAAATCTTC
>VDFB02104753.1:0-13784 GCA_007258455.2 Sequoia sempervirens | reverse complement strand
CATTTAGGGTCAACTTTTGATTGTTATTTGCATCTTTTGGATTTCATAATTGCATAAATTTCACATTGATTTGTGTGGAAAAACTTAGTGGTTCATCATATTGTTAATTCATTTTGGTGAACCCCATTTTCCTCCTCATCAATATCATGTCAAATTCTATGTGAGTTTATGTGTGTTTATATTCATTTTTTTTGTGAAGGCTAACCCTTGCTGTAGGTCTCCAAAGCATTCAATCATTCAAGAAAAACAAGATCAAAATCCCTGAGGTGATGTGTATGACTTCAGTCCTTTAAGGAAGCCATTGAAGGGTGTTGAGTTGTAATACTTTGTGATTTCACCATTCCTTCCTTTGTATTATCATTTATCCATTTACATTTGACATTATGGAAAGTGGAAACACTTACCCAGGGTTTGACTAAGGTAAACCCCTAAATGGCCCAACATTTTCTCCCTCTTTAAGTGTGCAGGTTATAGGTTTGAAGAGGATCAAGGAAATATTGAAGGAAAATTCTCCATTGTTGCGTTCAAGGCCCTAAAATTTTTCAAGCTATGGAAACTCAATTACAAAATTCATTGACAACATTCCAACAATTCTGCAACTGACAATCAAAAGATTAGATCCAACATCAGAGGATTGTAAAAGCAGTTTCAGGACCCCTCATCAAAGAGCATTCGCCCAGGGGTGACTAAGTCCCTCTGCACATACCAAATATTGCTTTTGGTGATAGGCGCATATCATTCAACACTTCCCAGATCCACCTACAATTTATAGTTTTAGTCTGTGCATCTTCAAAATATAGCATTTTTAATATTAGGTCATATATTTGAATTAGTTTAATCATTCCAAATCATTTCCAATTCATTTCTAAGACTCAAAAGGATTATATCTAGGTCTAATTGGCTCACCTTTGAGGGCGAAAGTCAATCTTTATACATTGTGGATTTGCATCCTAGTGAAACACCCTTAGAAAAGTGCAATTGATGTTAGATTCTTTGTGTTTAGAACCTCATCTATCAACCCATTTCTCTATGTTTCATTTTGGTGAATCTAACATTTGACATCATAGCTTCCTAATTTAGTAGTATTTCAAACCCTAGATCTAGGTTTTGAATCATTTTGCCTTGCATTTTTTATTTAGGGTTTCATATTTGCATCATAAAAAATCATAAAAATCCAAAAATATTGCATCAATATTACATCATATCTTGTATTAGGGTGTGTTTCAGTCATGTAGATCAAATTTTCATTTGAAAATTTCCTTCAAAGATTGTCATTTTGTTTCAAAATTGTCATACATTTTCATTTGCATTACATTAGAAAATTTTGGAAAAACAGTCACTATCAAATCTGTTTGTAGATAGGAACAACAAATTTAAATGACAACTTATAGATTCCATTTTTTAAAACCCTGAAAAAGGACTCATTCACCCTTGGGCGATGCTATCCTTCTACATGTGAATCAACATTCTTTTTCATACTTGTCTATTTCTGCTTGCTAAATTTGTCTATACTTGCATATTTCAGTTTGAAATTCATAATTACATATTTTAAGGCATTTTGAATTTAATTCATTTGGTGAAAGAAAGTGCATTGTTTGTGTTCAAAATTTCCATTCAAAAAATCATCAATTTTAGGTCCTATGCATGTTAGAATCAATTAATTATTAGATTTCAGATTTGAAGTTTGAATTCAAAATTTATTTAAAAATATTTAACATCATTGCATACTTGCATTTTGCATCAAATTAGGATACATTAAGCAAATTTTGGAAATTTATTTACTGTTTCAACTATTTGCAAGTAGAATCAACATACTTAAACATTGTAGCTCACAGTCAGAATTTAAACTTCCCAGATGCCTTTAGGTGACTCTGTCATGTTATCTGGGCATTAGTAAAATTTCTGTGATAGAATACTATCAAAGTCCTTGTTCGAAGATGCTATTCTTTACTTGTGTTTTAACAATCTAAACCTTATTGTAAAATGGATATATATTTTGGTAAAATTTGGATGTCTTTGAAATATTTGGTTGATGTTTCAAGTTGTTTGTTTGGAGATGAACCTAATTTTGATAATGAAAATCATGATAATACATCTCCTATTTCAAGTATTTTTGATGTCATAGGTCACGATGAAGAGAGCGTGCATGAATTCATACAAAATTCCCTACACAACCTTGAGAATAATGCAACCTTTTATCCTTCATAGCAAAAGCCTACTACTTCATTGTTGTAAGTATGAGTAGTTGGTGTTGTCATTGATGTCAACAAGCTTGTGTTGTCATTGGTGCCAATTATATGGCTAAGAGATTTTTTCAAGAGTATGAGAATTTGGTATTGGGTTGTTGTTGTTGTCTTTGACGTTGCTTTGATTAGTTGAATTATGTTGTCATTAGTAAGCTACTAGTCTCAACCTCTAGTGTTTCTTTGATAAGCTTCTATCAATAGATGTGAGGTTGAGCTACAGTTGGATTGATGATGATGAGGAAGTACTAAAGATGTTGATGATATGTTTTTGGTGCTTGGTTTCCAAGTGCTTTCGAGAAAATTGAATAAAAAGAGGAAACAATGTGTTGAAGTGGTGTTTTGTGTTATAGAGTAGCATTCTGGTTTGGATCCACATTTCTTCTAGGTTGAAGATCTGCTTGTGCAGTTCAAATATGTTGATTAGAGGTGTTTAGAGGTGTTGCATTCAAAATTTAGTGTGTTGGATTACTATGCAGAGGAAGTTTTGGTCACTAGTGTGTGAACTATATATTATAGAGATGTCTGGGAGAAATGTTTTTGCTCCACATTTCTTCACAGAGTAGTTTTAGGTCTTGCAGATTTGGAAGGGTACTAATAGTGTGTGTATCTTTTTTCAAAATAATTTTTTTCATGGTTTGGTGCTTTGGACTTTAGTTTCTTGAGTTATAGTGTATGGAAGAGTTATTTGAATGTACTAGGTGTGTACATTCTTCAAGTAAAAGTTTTTTGTGAAGGAACTTGTTGAATTTCATGGTGTTTGTTGAATATTATCTTTCATTTTCAAGTGTTATGTGTTGTTTGTGAGTCATATTTGGATTTGAGGAAGCATATACTTAAGTGTTAAGGGTGTTAACATAGGTTCAATTGCCTTTGGATATTTACACTACTTGCGAAGCTGATTTGATGGTTGTGGAAGCATGACGTGGCATGTATGAGTGGATTTAGGTCCTAGCTAAGGTGTGTTGTGGTCCACTTTCATTCCTTTCCAACACGGAAATGTTTTGGTTCTAACCTAATTTGAATTTACATGATTGAGGTGCATAGCCAACCTTGGAGAATGTTTTCAAGGTTAAAGATGATATAAATATGAGTTGAGTTCTTGAGGGATGGTAAGATAGATGGGTAATGATACGAGTAATGCAAATTACAAAGTTGTAGGGTGTGAATTTGTAAAGTGCAGTGTGAGCTTTCATGTATTAGATTACTGAATGTAGTGAGAAGAAGGCGTCTACAATTATTTAGAAAGACTACAAAGGTGTTGGTGATGATGTGGTGGATTTTTCTGTCACTTTGAGATGGATTTCTTATTGTAACACTCTTCTATATCTTCTTTTCTATTTTGGAAATGAGCCTTTCATTCTTTTGGGAAGTGAGCCCTCTAATAATGATCCCTATTGTATTCAGTGTTGATATTACTTTATATTGTGAGCTAATTGTCATTGTGGTTTTTCCCATCTTAGTTTTTCCATGTAAATATGGTGTGTCCTCGTGTATGGTGTTGATTTGGTTATGTTTCTATTATTTTATTTCATGATAAATAATTCTAATAGATTAAGGGTTAATTGGATTAATGTGGATTTGAATGTTTGTGAGGGTTTTGAAGTTTTAAGCTACAACTAATTCACCTCCCTCTTATTTTTCTTGTGCATTCAATAATTGGTATCAATGAGAGTTGGATATGACATAGAAGAATGTGTCACACCAATTTTGATAGACTAGTAAGAATAAGCTCAATTCAAGATGTGAGAGATCTACCAAAGATTACAAAGCCTATCAATGCTATTTGTAAGGAATGTCAAGTTGGAAAGCAAGCAAGAAGAAGCTTCAAAGTCAAAGAACAATCTTCTACAAGACTATTGGAATTGGTGCATATAGATCTTTTTGGTCCAACTAGAGCAAGAAGTGTTCAAGGTGACATGTATTTCATGCTAATGATTTATGATTATTCTAGAATGACATAGGTTACTTTTCTCGAGGAAAAATTAGAAGCGCTAGATAAGTTTAAAGCATTCAAAGTTATGGTTGATAATGAAATGGATATGAAAATCGAATGTTTGAGATTTGAAAGAGTTGGAGAGTCTGCCTCCAATGAGTTCAATATATTTTGTGAGAATCATGGAATATAGAGGTATTTATCTACCCATAGGATTCCTTAGCAGAATCGAGTGGTTGAAAGAAAGAATAGGACTACTCAAGAAGCTGCAAGGACAATGATGAAAGAATCAAATATATTAGAAGTTTACTGGAGAGAAGCAATTCATATTGTTGTTTATATAATTAATAGAGTCCAAGCAAGAGAAAACAACACAAAGACTCCTGAGCTATGGTATGGAAGGATTCCTACTTTCAAATACTTTATAGTGTTTGGAATCAAATGTTATATCAAAAGAGATGAAGAAAACTTAGGAATGTTTGATGCAAGGTTGATTCTTGATTCTTCAAAATCTTCTGATTGTAATAAGAGGCTAAGAAAGATTGTTGAGAGTGCAGTATCAAGTTGATGAATATCCTCAAAGAGTTAGGTGGTAATTGAGTGGATATGAATTCAGGATGAGTCTACTTACATGAAAGAAGAAAAAGATAAAAAGAAAAAGAAATTAAGCCAAGTTAGAAGAAATTGAAGCTCACAGGAAAGGTTACAAAACCCCCTAAAGTATAATATGAAGATATTCTGAAGAAAAAATTGTGTGAACGTGCAGAACAAAGGGTGTCTTTAAAACAAAGAAGGAGAAACAGAGAGCAGGATAAATGTATGTTCACTTTTGAAGTTAGACCAAAATAATGATCAGGCATGCAAGGATGAGTATTGGATCAAGGGTGACAGAGAAAATTAATCACGAGTTGAGGAAGAGAATAAAACAGACTTGTCCCGGACGACAAGCAAAAGAGATGTAAGTTGAGGCAGTGGTGGCGGAAAAATTGAATGAGAGGTGTTTGGCGGTGGTAATTGTACGTGTGTGTAAGGAGTCACTCACAGAGTAGAAGGAATAGATTTTGAGGAGACATTGCTCACGATGGAAAGAGATAATGGGATTTTTTGGGTGTTGTAGCACATAAAAAGATTTTAAGTTTATCAAATGGATGTAGTGCTGTGGATATGGTGGAAGAAGGTACATGGAACAACAGGAAGTTTGATTGCATTGAATGACTGAATAAGGTATATAGATTGAAGAAGGCATTATATTGATTGAAGAAAGATCACAAATATTGGTATGTAAGGTTAGATAGGAATTTGTTACAAGGATTCAATAAAGGTACCATAGATAGAAATCTTTACTTCAAAGTTGAAAAAGATCAAATCTTGATTATGGTTGTATATGTTGATGCCATAATTTTTAGAGGAAATGAAGCTATGTGTAAGAAATTTGAAGAAGAGACACAATTTTTTTTTGAAATGTCAATGTTTGGGGAGATGAATTTCTTCCCGGGCTACAAAATCAATCAAACAGATAAAGGTATTTTCATTTCACAATCAAAGTATGTCAAGGAAATGTTGAAGAAGTTTGGAATGGAATATTTTAAACCAACATGTACCCCTATGGTCACTAGTTGCAAGCTGAGAAAGAATGATGAATCTCCTAAAGCTGATTAGAGAAGTATAGATCAATGATTGGAGGACTGCTATATCTAATTGCTACTAGACCAAATATCATGCATGTGGTTTGTCTTGTAGCTATATTTCAAGAAGATCCTAGAGAGTCACATGTGTTAGCTTAGTGAAAAGGATATTCGGGTACTTGAAGAGCACTTTGGATCATGGCTTGTGGTATCCAAAGAATACCGACTTAATATAAGTGCTTACACTGATGCAGATTAGGCTAGTTGTGTAGATGATAGAAAAAGTACAAGTGGTGGTGCATTCTTTCTTGGATGTAGATTGGTGTCATGGCTAAGTGAGAAACAAGATTCAATGTCTTTATCTACTATAGAGGTGAGATATGTTGCAGCATCTTGTGCATAGTTTTGTGGATAAGGAGAAACATTCGAGGATATTAGAGGGTATATAATTTAATTTCATATTTTGTGATAATACAAGTGCTATAAATATTTCGAATTTGGTAATGCATTCAAGGAAAAAGCATATCTAAAGTACTACAATATCACTTATTAGGAGAGAAAGGTTATGAGGAGTAAGTGAAACTTGAATATGTTCCTACAAAGGATTAGGTTGATGATATATTTACTAAGGCTCTTCCTAAAGTTTTAATTATCTTTGAAGATGAGGATTGTGCCCTCCTTTGAACTAGATGCATAAGAAAGATGCACGATCAGTGGATCTCAAGGTTTATACTTTTGTTTTGGACTGGTATTAGTAGTTACCCTCCTCAAGAGGAAGTGTTAAGTGGCATTTTGGTTGTTGTAGTCAGGGATAAGTGTTGTCATTGTGTAGTGGTTTTTGATTGATGTATTTTGGCATGTGATTCTAAGGGTGAGTATGCAGAAGCCTAAAGAAAAGGAAGTTGTAGAGTAGTGGTAAATATTATGATTAATATCAAAGGGGGAGAAAGAATGATGTAAATAATTTGTCCTTTCCCATTGATGTCAAAGAGGGAGAGAGTAATTTGAAAAAATTCTAAGGGGGAGAGAGAGAAATGTGAAAAATGCTTAGTTGATAAAAGGGGAGAGAGTCATGTAAAATAAAGTAATGAGTTAATTTTGTAAGAGGGAGAAAGTAAAGAAAAGAAATGATGAGTAGGTATGGAGGAGAGTATTGATGATCAGAATTGTGTTTGTTGTTGATGGTTTTTCACATCATGTGTTTCCATCAATGACAAAGGGGAAGATTGTTGCAAGTATGAGTAGTTGGTGTTGTCATTGATGTCAAGAAGCTTGTTTTGTCATTGGTGTCAACTATAAGGGCAAGATATTGTTGCAAGAGTATGAGCATTTGGTATTGGGTTATTGTTATTGTCTTTGATGATTCCTTGATTAGTTGCATTATGTTGTCATTAGTAAGCTATTGGTGTCAACCTCTAGTGTTGCTTTGATAAGCTTTTGTCTATAGATATGTGGTCAAGTTGCAGTTGGATTGATGGTGATGAGGAAGTACTCAAGATATTGATGATGTGTTTTTGGTGCTTGGTTTACAAGTGCTTTTGAGAAAATTAAATAAAAAGAGGAAACATTATGTTACAGTGGTGTTTTGTTTTGTAGAGTAGAATTTTGGTTTGGCTCCGCATTTCTTCTAGGTTGAAGATATGCTTATGTGCTTTGGATATGTTGAGTAGAGGAGGTGTTGCATTCATAATTTGGTGTGCAAGATTGTTGAGTAGAGGAAGTTGTGTTCCGCGATTATTAATAGTATATATTCTAAGATGTCTAGATAACATACATTTCTTCATAGAGTGGTTTTAGGTCTTGTAAATTTGGAAGGGTGTTGATAGTGCATGTATCTTTCTTCATATAAAGTTGTTTATGGTTTGGTGCTTTAGAAGTCATTTTCTTAAGTTACAGTGTATGGCAGAGTTGTCTGAATGTATTGGGTGTGTAAATTCCTAAAGTGAAAGTTGTTGTGAAGGAACTTGTTGAATTTCATGGTGTTTGTGGAATATTCTAGATCGTGTTAAAGTATTATGTGGTTTTTGCAAGTCATCTTTGGATTTGAGGAAGTGTGTACTTAAGTGTTAATGGTTTTAACACAAGTTCAACTAAACTTGGGTGTTTACACTACTTACAAAGTCTCTTTGATCGTTGTGGAAGTGTGGCGTGGCATGTATAAGTGGATTTAGGTCCTAGCTAGGGTGTGTGATGGTCAGCCTTCATTCCTTTCCACTGCATGAATGTTTTAGTGCTGAACTAATTTGAATTTGTATGGTTGAGGTGCATAGTCTGTTGCAAGTATGAGTGAGTATGGTGGTGTTGTTATTGATGTTGGGTCATTGATGTCAACACAAGCATAAGATGTTGCAAAGCCAGCATTTACAGTTGAGAGATACTCATTGAGATGTTGTGAGCGGCTACGGAGCCATCTTTATGGTGTTGCAGGTGAGCTGACATGATGAGTTGCCAAGTGTTTTTGAGAATAGTGAAGACAAAGTTGAGTATATGTTCAGAATATTCTCTGGTTTGTGCTCCACATTTCTTCTATGTTGATCCTATGCTTGTGCAGATCTGTAGTGTTGTTTATGGGCATCTATTGGTGATATATTCTGGATTAGAGCTTCTAGTTTGATGGAGTGTGAAAGTTGTGTTCACTAGTTTGTGAACTGGTCTATCAGAGTTGTTTGTCTATGGATTGGGAGAAATGTATCTACTCTGTAGCCCTCCATTGGTTTGTTTAAGGTCTTGTGGATCTGTTAGATGGCTTATAATGGTGTTTTCCATGTTCTGGAAAAGGTGTTTGTGGTTTGGTGCTCTGGAAGATGAGTTTCAGAGTTGCTGTGTGTGTCTGTATAGTCCAGATGGATTGGTGGAAAGTTTTCTATGTATGAAGGTTGTTGCATTTGCTGTAAATGAATTTGAAGGTATTTGAGGTGTGTTCTAGAGTATGGTAAAGTATGTTATGTGGTCCGGATACTATCTTCTCATTGTAGAAGCATGTACTTCAAAGTTCACATGTATTTTCATTAGGTTTGGCTGACCTGGTGGCTACACATCATGCAAAGGATAAGTATCAATTGAGGAAGCATGTGATTGATCCAAGATGTTGTTTTGGGTCTTGGTTAAGGTTTTTGGTCCACTCTCATTCTCTTCCATCAGCGGGAATGTTGAGTTTCTAACCTAATTTGAATTTATAAAATGAAGCATGTGTAGCCGACCTTGGAGAAAGTTTCTAAGGTTGAAGATGTATAAATATAAGTCGAGATGTTACAAATTGATTTCATCGGGCATGCCACAAGTTTGAGAGGCAAGAGGTGCAAAAAGTTAGTTGAGGAAAACAACATTTTAATGTGTCGATTCCTCGAAAAGCAGCTGGAGTTGATGGTGTCTCAGAATCTTCTCGACATCAAGGTGTAGATGTGTCTAACCTGTTGGGGTGGATTTTTACTATAATCTTGTGTATCTATAGGCAGTGAGCCTCCTTGTTGGACAATGAGTCCTTTCTATAGGCAACGAGCCTTGTATTTTGGGTAGTGAGCGCTTGGAAGTTAGCCTCTTTGTATTCAGTTTTGGATTTACTTTATATTGTGAGTTAATCCTCACCGTGGTTTTTCCCTTATTGGGTTTTCCATGTAAATTTGGTGATTCTTGTGTTGACATTGCTTTATGTTATCTGCATTTCATGATTCATAATTACTACCGTATCTAAGTGGATGAAGTTGATAAGTGTTTGAGATTTGTGATTAGTTGTCTTGCTTCTTCAACAATTGGTATTGAAGACTTTGGTTCCTTGGAGAAGAGCTTTAACTGCTGAGTGTAGATCCGATGGCACACAAATTGGAAATCCCTATGCTTGATGGATCTAACTACAATGATTGAAAGTGCATATGAGTTACATAATCTCTCTTGGTTATAATATTTGGAAATCTATTGAGACAAAGTATGTTGCACTGACAAGTAGTCCTTCTTCTGTAGATGAGATTTTTTCCTATGAGGAAAATGAAAAAGCAAGGTATGCAATCTACAATGCTTTATCTAGGATTGAGCAAACAAAAGTTATTTCTTTGGGAACTGCTTATGAAGTTTGGAAAAATTTGGAAGATATCTATGAAGGAAATGATAGAGTGAAATTGTCAAAGAAGCTAACAGCTAAGCACATATATGAGAACTGGAAAATGGAAGAAGGTGAAGAAATTGCAAGCTATTTTTAGAGGGTTGATATTGCAGTGAATGAAGTTAAGAATCAAGGTGGTACCCTAACTAATGAAGATATGATGGAGAAGATTTGATGACTCTACCAGAGAGTTATAGTGATAAAGTCTTAGCTATTGAAGAAGTGTATGATCCTAAGAAGATTAATAAATAACAACTATTTGGTACCTTGACTACATTTGAGATGAGAAAGTTTGGAAAAGAAAAGGAGAAGACAAAATCAACCTTTAAAATGACAAAGACAAAAGATGATCTAGATAGTGATGGTTCAGATGAGTTGGAAGCAAATTTTACAAGGAAGTTTAAGAAAGGTACTCGTAAGTACAAAGGTATGTTACCTTTTAAATGTTTCAGTTGTGGAAATATTGGTCACTATGCTTCAAGATGTCCAAATAGAGATGTACACAAGAAGAACAAAGATAATAAAGAAAAAAAGGATAAGAAGTTCAAGAAGTTGTACTATGTTAGAGAAGATGTTGGGATTTTTGATGATGAATCTAATTTTGAGGATGATAATGATGAATGCTTGTTTCTATCCTTAGAGAATAAATCTACGTCTGCTAACTCTGGAAGATGTGCAAGGGAAAGTGGTTCAGAGAACAAGAAGGAAGAGATGGAAAGTACTTTGGTTACTTCCTTTCATGCTAGAAAAGATGAAGAATATTGGGTGATTGACAATGGTTTCTCAAATCACATGACTAGAGATAAAATTAAGTTTACTAAACTTGAAAAGTATGATGGTGGATTAGTCATGTTTGAAGATAATTCTAGAACAAAGATTGTTGGGAAATGAACAATTATTTTTGATGGAAAACATAGTACTAATGATGTCTATTATGTTAAGGGCTTAAGGCATAATATTTTGAGTGTTGGAAAAATGTGTAGCAAAGGATTCAAGCTTGTGTTTCAGGATAATACTTGTGAAATTAGAAAAGGGTCCAAAACTGTGGTTGCTGCAAGAAGAAGAACTTATGGAAACATTTATCAGCATAAGGGTATTGAGGGTCAGTGCCTTGTATCTCAATTAATGAAAGTTGACTATGGAACCAGAGGATGGGACATGTAAAGTTTGATAATTTGATCAAGATTATTTCAAGAGAGGTTGTTTGGGATCTACCTAAAATCACAAAGCCTACTAATAGTGTTTGCAAAAGTTTCCAATTGGGAAAGCAAACAAGATGTAGTTTTAAAGGAAAAGATCAATCAACTACCAAAATGTTGGAATTGGTTCATACAGACCTCTGTGGTCCTACAAGAATAGGAAGTCTTAATGGTGACAGGTATTTCATGCTTCTTATTGATGATTATTCTAGAATGACATAGGTTACATTTCTTAGGGAGAAAGCTCAAGCTCTAGATAGATTTAAAGTGTTCAAGGAAAGGGTAGAGAATGAAGTGAACCTAAGAATCAAATGTTTAAGGTATGATAGAGGTGGAGAATTCACTTCCAATGAGTTTAATACATTTTGTGAAGAGCATGGCATAAAGAGGAATTTTTCTACTCCTAGAACTCCTTAAAGCGTATCGGAGTTGTTGAGAGAAGAACCTAACTATTCAAGAGGCTTCCAAGAACTATGTGATGAAAGAGGAAATACACACTACTTTTTATATTCTTAATAGAGTTTAGATCAGAGGTAACAACACAAAGACTCCTTATGAGTTATGGACTGGCAAGATTCCTACTGTGAAGTACTTTAAGTTATTTGGAAGCAAATGTTATACTAAAAGAGATGTTGAGAACCTTGGGAAGTTTGATGCTAGATTTGATGAAGTGATTTTCCTTGGATACTCAACTAGTAGCGAAGCTTATAGATGCTTCAATAAGAGATTGAGGAAGATAGTTGAAAGTGCAAATGTGAAGGTTGATGAAGATATGCACAAACCAATTGAGATAAGTGAAGTTAAACCAAACGAGCCTATCTGCAAACCAGTACCATAAGAGAATAAGGAAGAAGAAGAAGAAGAATAGATTGAAGAAGAGGAAGAAACTCCAAAACCTCCTCCTAGGACTCATAAGTATGTAAAGAAGAATCATCCTAAAGAATAGATAATTGGAGATAAAAGTGAAGTGGAAGACAAGAAGCAAAGTGGTGGTAGTCAAGGTAAATACATATGTTTACTTTCAAAGAGAACCTAAGTTCTGTACATGAAAAGATGAGAGTTGGGTTTGAGAAATGAAAGAGGAATTGCAACTGATAGAGAAGAATTGAAATGGGAACTAGTTCCCCACCTATAAACAAGAATGTAATTGGTTCAAAGTGGGTGTTCGTGAATGCTTTCAAATGAGAATGGTGAAGTTGTAAGTAATAAAGCAAGACTTGCATTTAAAGGTTATTCACAGGTTGAAGGAATAGAATTTGAGGAAACATTTGCCCTAGTGGTAAGAATGGAAGCTATTAAGATATTTTTAGCATTTTCTGCTTATAAATACTTCAAGGCATATCAGATGGATGTCAAGTTTGCATTCCTAAATGGAGAATTGGAAGAAGAGGTGTACATGGAACAACCAGAGGGATTTCAGTTATCAGATAAATCAGACATGGTTTGTAAGCTGAAAAATGCATTGTATGGACTTAAACAGGCTCCCAGAGCAAGGTATGCAAGGTTGGACATATATTTGACACAAAAAAGATTCAACATAGGCTCCACAGACAACAATCTCTATTTCAAGGTGGAAGGAAACAAAATGTTGATAGTAGTTGTGTATGTTGATGATATTATTTTTAGAGGAAATGAAGGTATGTACAAGAGATTTGCAAAGGAGATGCAAAAAGAATTTGAAATGTCTATGATTGGTGAGTTGAATTTATTCCTTGGACTTCAAGTAAATTAAACTAATAAGGGGATATTCATTTCATGGTCAAACTATATTAGAGAGTTATTGAATAAGTTTGGAATGGATGACTCCAAACAGGTCTATACCCCTATGGTGACTAGATGCAAGCTAAGTAAAAATGATGAATCTGCTAAAGTTGATGAGAGCATGTACATATCTATGATTGGTGGACACGTAGACGCATCGCTACTAGATTGACATCATGCATGTAGTATGTTTGGTTTCTATATTTCAAGTAGAACCTAAATAAGCACATGTTATAGCGGTGAAGAGGATATTTAGATATCTAAAAGGCACTCCATATTATGGCTTGTGGTATCCTAAGGATACTGAATTCACTTTGAGTGCTTACACTAATGTAGATTGGTCTGGTTGTGTAGATGACTGGAAGAGTAAAAGTGGTGATTCTTTCTTTCTTGGAGGAAGATTGGTTTCATAGCTAAGCAAGAAACAAGATTCGGTTTCTTTATCCACTGCAGAAGCTGAGTATATTGCTGCAACATCTTATTGCACACAAGTTTTTTTGATGAAGCAAACATTGAAGTATATAAGAGTTTTTATGTGATGAGCCTATCCCTATCTTTTGTGATAATACAAGTGCAATAAAAATTTCAAAGAATCTCGTAATGCATTCAAGAAAAAAGCATATATCTATCAGATATCATTTCTTGAGGGAGAAGGTATTGAAGAATGAAGTCAGATTGGAGTATGTGCCTACAAAGGATTAGATTGCAAATATATTTACTAAGGCTCTCTAGAAGGATACTTTTGAGTATCTCAAGGAGAATTTGGGGGTCATTGGCCCTCCTTCTTTGAACTAGGTGCACATGGAGGTGCATCAGTCCAGTGGATCTGCAAATTCTTCATTTGTCTGGACTAATGAATGGGTCTACTCCATAGGGGGAGTAGAAGTATCATTGTTACAATATGAGATGTGTAGGTGAAATCCT
>VDFB02104750.1:0-43290 GCA_007258455.2 Sequoia sempervirens | reverse complement strand
AAAAGGCTATAATCTACCAATTTTTAGAGAAGTATTTGACATACAACATACTCTTGGGTCGACCTTGGATCCAAGAAATACAAGGAGTGCCATCAACGTACCATCAATGCTTGAAATTCTCTTACAATAGACAAGGGATCACAATTTCATAATATTCCAATAATCCTTAATAGTGTAACACTCTCAAGATAGTCCAAGATGTTTTTGTGCCACAACAACAGAGAAAATATCATTTCTATTTCATCAAGTAATGAAATCCAACTCAATTCTTTGTCAAATCAGTTTGAGAAAAAGATACAGTCGAAAGATGAAGGCATTGGTGATCTCATTTCCTCAAGCAATGAAAGCCAACAAAACAATTTGAGAAAAATATTCAACTGAAAGATAAAGGCATCAAAGAGTATTATTTTGAGCATTCCTTATGTCTCTCACAACTACTAGCTTCTCCAAAATCATATGGACATGTGCCATCAACATCTAGACAATGATCTTCACAACACATCACAATCTTTGAGGGTAAATTTGTAAAATCAAGTACTCTAGTTGATGAATATGAGGACAAAGACATTCTAAATTGACTTTACAAAGATGAAGAAACATCCCAAAAAAATAACTTTCAATACACTAATAGAGCAATATGGTAAAGGGATCACAATCTTAGAAAATATGGGATATGAAGGAAAAGGTCCTATTGGAAAATGAAAAAGAAGGCATTGTGGAACCAATTTAGCCTATCACAATCAATGCAAAATACAATACAGGATTAGGATACAAAGAAGAGACAAAAGAAGAAACCACTCAATAGATTTGTGAGTGAATCCTCCAATTGCAAGCTAGTTCTGAAATAAAATCAAATGAATATGAATGGGATTTACTATCAGAATTATCTTTTGAAGACAAAGAAATTGATGTGATAAAGAGGTATGATCCCATACATATGGAGGGACAAAGTTCAGGGTCTAGACCACTTGAATTTGGCTCACTACATATTGATGACTCTAGCGAGGATGATCAAACATCGACCGAGATAGTGATTCGAAGGAGAATACCATTATAGACCTTAATGTTACTATCAAAAACCTTGAAAATGTTTCTATCATGACCCTCATCACCTTGGACCTTGACCAATCTGATGATTCCCTACCGTTGATACATCCCAAACTCATTGATTGGGAATAAACCGGGCTACTTGATATCCCTATCTTTTAAGATGATGATGCCATTATCAATTTCCTTTGTTCTAAAAATCCAAAAACAAGTTCCACCAAAAAAATCATAATGAAACTTCAAACCAGGGGAGTTTCAAGTCTCTTAGTTGTGAAATAAAGAATACAAAAAAATCAATCTGATGGTGAAAACCATTCAATGGTAGTATTAGATCATGAAAAATTAAAAATAAAGAGTGTATCCAATGGTAAGAACCTCTCTGAGGCACTAAAGGATGGGAGATTTGACACTCTTCTAGAGAATTATCATGAAAGATCTTCAATATTGGTTGAGCCTAAGCAATCTATAAATATTGGTACTGTGGAAATAATAAAGACCCTGCACCTAGCGACATCAATGACAGGGCAAGAAAAGCCAAATTTCACCAAATTCTTTGAAGGAATACAAATATTTTTTTCTTGATCATATGCTGACATACTAGGAATAGATCCATATATAATAATGCATCATTTATCCATAGCACCTAGAGTGAAGCCAATAAAGTAGAAATTGAGAAAAATGCATCTGCGCATCGCCCTACTAGTGAAAGTAGAATTGAAAAAGCTATTAGAATTGGGGTTCATTTGACCAATTGACTATGCATAATGGATTTCAAACATTGTACCAGTCTCCAAAATAGACAACAACATCAAAATATGCACATATTTTAGGGATCTTAACAAGGATTGTCCAAAGGATGATTTTCCTTAACCCAATATAGACATCATTGTGGATTTAACATTTAACAATAGGACATGCTATGCTATCACTCATAGATGGTTTTTTAGGTTATAATCAAATCAAAATTACACCAGAAGATCAAGACAAAACAAATTTTACATGCCCATGGGGTACATTTTGTTGGAATTTCATGCCTTTTGGATTAAAGAATGCAAGAGCAACTTATCAGTGTGCAATGACAACCATCTTTCATTACATATGCACACATTCATGGAGGACTATGTGGATGAACTACTAGAAAAATCAATAACCAGGGAAGGAAATCTAGAAATATTGGATAAAATATTTACTCGATTGGAAAAGTTGAATGTGTGTTTAAATCCAAAGAAGTGTGTATTCTAAGTAACATCAACAAAACTCTTAGGATACATAGTCTCAGCTAAGGGAATCGAAGTAGATCCATGAAAATTCAAAGAAATCATGGAAATGGAATCTCCTAAGAACATTAGCCAACAATGATCTCTACAAGGAAGATTCCAATCTATCAAAAGATTCATCATGTAAGTGGTGGAAAAAAGTCATCCTTTTACTCATTTGTTACACAAGAATGTTTCTGTTAGATGTGATGAAGATGTGAAGCTTCCTTTAATCATTTGAAACAATATCTATTGAATCCACCTATATTGGTACCACCAATATAAGGAAAACCACTTCTACTCTACATAGCAACTACTAAGGTATCTTTGGGAGCTTTTCTAGCACAAGAAGAATCTATAAGAAAAGAAAGGGTTGTCTACTACATCAGTAGTACACTAAGTGGCTATGAACTTAACTACAAATTCATTGAAAAATATTGTTTGGTAGTGGTGTTTGCTACTCAACAATTGTGACACTATATGTTAGCACATATCATCCAACTAATAGCCAAGATAGATCCATTAAAATATCTACTCAGCAAATCCACCCTAATAGGAAGATTAGAAAAGTGGGTGGTGATATTGAGTGAATTTGACATTCAATATGTGGATAGAAGAGAAATCAAGGGCCAAGCAATAGAAGATTAGTTAGCTAAAGCACTGTTGCAAGATGACCATCCTATGCACATTAAATTTCTAGATGCAGATGTCCTCACTATGATAGCACAACATTGTATATTATACTTCGATGGGTCTTACACTCAACATGGATAAGGTGTCAGAATCCTATTTGTTACTCCTCAAGGACACACTAACCCAAAATCTTACAAGTTGATGTTCCCTTGCACAAACAACATGACTTAATATGAAGCACTAATCATTGGTATCAAGGTAGCAATGGAATGGAAAATCACAAAATTACAAGTTTATGGAGATTCTCAATTAGTCATCAATCACATTAATGATGACTATCAAACAAAATATGACAAGTTGATGCCATACAAGAGAATGGTAGATGACTTCAAGAAATACTTTATTGAGATCAAGTGTGAATAGATTCCAAGAGTAGACAACAAAGTTGTAGCTGCCATGGCAACCATTGATTCTCTTCTACAAATACTAGAAAAATGAAGTTGTTATGAATTCATTGTGGAAAATTTGTTTAATCCTGCATATGACAATCCTAAATCCCAAGTCATCTGCCATCTAGTTGATGTTTATTATTTAATCTATGGGAAGATTTATAACTATCTAAGACACAATACCCTTCCACCTAATCTATCTCAAAACCAAAAATGCAACTTTATCTGTCAAGCAGCCCAACATACCCTGATAGCTAATACACTTTATCGACTAGGACTCAATAGTACTCTCCTCTGATGTATTGAACATGACGAATCTAAAACTTCCTTACAAAAATTTCATGAAGTTATTTGTGGTACTCATTCAAGTGGTCTTACTATAGCTAAGAAAATACTATGCTTGGGATATTATTGGTCAAGCATGGAGAAAGAATCTTTTCAATTTGTTAAGAAGTGCAAGAAGTGTCAAGTGCATGGAAATATCATACATGCACTAGCGCAAGAGTTGCAACCATTCACATTGACCTAGCCTTTCTATTAATGGGGACTTGATCTTGTGGGAAAGATTCATCCATCTTACTCTAATGGACATAAATTCATAATCCCAACCATCAAGTATTTCACAAAGTGGATTGAAGTTATCCCATTAACCATGATCACTGGTAAACAAATTGCTTCCTTTATCCTGAACGACATTTTTTGTTGATATGAAATCCATAACTCCATTGTCACTGATAATGGTAGACCCTTCAAAAACCAAGATATACAAGAAATTTGTGAAAAATTTCATATCCAACACTGATTTTCCACACTCTATTACCCTCGAGGGAATGGCCAAGTAGAAATCTCAAATAAGACCATTCTTAAAATCTTGAAGAAAACTATCAATGACATTGGATGTGATTGGCATGGTCAACTAAACCAGGTGCCTTGTGGGCATACCGTTCTAGCATCTACACCCCTACAAGAGCCACACCATATTCCCTTGTGTATGGATTAGAAGCCATCTTACTCATTGAGGTTGAGTTACCTTCACTTTAGGTATCATTGAAAGGAATCATCTCTAAGGAATATTATCAAGTATCCAGACTATAGGAGTTGGAATTGTTAGATGAACATCGTCAACATGTTTTTTATCATCTCAAATATTATCAAAAAATAATGTCAATGAGCTATAATCACAAGGTAAGAACAAGAATATTTTAGGTTGGCGACTTGCTCCTAAAAGAAAATCCTCGCAATCAACAAGATCAGGAAAAGAAGGGAAAATTTGAACCTAATTGGCTAGGTCCTTTTGTCATTGTATTAGTATATGGATCTAGAGCATATTAGTTATCTACACCTAAAGGGGATATATTTGAAGAACCTATCAACAACCTTCATCTCAATAAGTTTTATACATAACTCATCCAGTGCATGGTTCAAAAAGCTGAAAAATCCAAAAAAATAAAAAAAGCTGAAAAATCCAAAAATAAATAAAAAAAGCTGAAAAATCCAAACAAAAAAGTAGAAAAGAAAAATCCAAAAAAAAGTGAAAAAGAGAAAAATAAAAAAATCATAAAATTAGAAAAGGTGCACTAAAAACAAGTAGTGAAAACCTAGAAAATAGGCACTATTTGTGATAGATAAGCTTTTCCATCAATTGGAACATGTGTTGTTCATCCACTTTTTGCCATCATTATGGTTGTCCATCATAAAACCTCATGTACATATCCAGGCATTGTAGTCGTTTCACCTTGGCTTGGCGATCATTGTTCATATTCATAATAAATGGTTGGTTTCTCACTAGGGGAAAAATCCTGAACTCATTGGGGGAAATCTGCTTTGAGCTTAAAACAACAGATGAGCAAGAACAAAAGTCTTAAAACATAGCGAACATAACAATCACAATAGAACTCAACATCGAACAACAATCAAATTTTTTTAGAAAACCAACCATCCAAATCAATAGTAAGATCGGAAAAACAAATATAATTAGATGATATACTTCTAAATTATGGTTTAATCACTTTGGCATGAATGTTCAACTATTGTATCTTGATTTTTGCTATCATTTCTCTTAAGAAACTCAAGGATGTCATGGACTAAAGGAGCTATGATGGAGTGTGATATTTTATTTGTTTGTTGTTTATGAGTTGATATTACTATTATGTAAATTTGTCACAAGATGTGATTGCAAATGTATCATTGATGACATTTTTTATTTGCATAGGAAAAGGATTATCTCTTGTCTGTTTTATGCAAGCACTACTCAAGTCCTCTCGGTTCAATTATTCCTAGATGCTTGTATTACCTTGCAACATCAAAAAATGAATGGAAGTTGTACTCAAATCATCATGGTTTAATTATACCATCGATGTTTGTACTAACTTTCAACATATTAAAAGCTCAATGATGACAACAAGCACAATAAATTGGCTAACAAGATGACAACACTGCATATTTAGATTTGCATGCTTAAGATAGATTGCATCCATATTAGGTTTTTTCATGTGCATTTTAGGTTTTCCAAGGCTGGAAAATTTCATAATGATTTATTTCTCATTAAAGGATTGAGTACATTTTACATTAAAAAAAAGATCATTCACATGTAGGTATGTGTAGGATCATCATGGAAAAAGCAGGCCCTTAAGTGGCAAAAAAATCAGAAAAACAAGAGATAGGAAACTTCACTTAAAAATTTGAATTAGTAATCTATGTTATTCCAAAAATATGTAACAATATAATCTATAGAAAATTTAATGTAGTTTCTAAACTACTAGGTTTATTTTTAAAAAATAATCTTTTTGGTGAAAATTTGAAATTTCAATGCACTAGTACTTAAATTTTAGGGAAAAAAATAAGAATTAGGTGTTTGTCTAACCACCCTAACCACAATAAAATGATAATATTTTTTTATAAGATTTTAGATATAAGTAGAGGACTCATGGCTCAATGTGATGCATGTTTTTTTGTAATTTTTTCTAAGTAAATAATTAATTATGAATTTTTTATTACAAATTTTAAAAAATATAAAAAATTCATATTTCTGACCACGTTAACTTGGTCAAAACTTCACGAAATTCATTTTTTTAAAATCCTATAATATGTGAAGCATAGAATGTGATGCATGTTTAAAATTCAAAAAATGTGATACCGTTTGAAAGGTATAGATGTTTTTCAATCAACCTATCAATAAGGACTTTAGTTGTAATTCAAATAGAAATTGAATAAGAATTATTTATTAAATTCACAGTAAAACATAATTTATATTGGTGGAAAGTTGAGAATCTCCTTTAAAAACCCTTTTCGTTTCATCAATTTTTGGTATAAAAAAAGTCATCAGCTAGATACCCTACAAATAGCCTTCATATCGCCACTTTTTTTCCCATCATGATCTTGTACATACACATGTAGTTGCATAATCATTATTATATCATACATACATTAGAAACTATTATCATCAGTCATCTATCCATGCATTAGATCATATATTTACATTAGAAAAATACAAAAAAATAAAGTACATCACATCTTATCTACATCCATCTCATTTATCATAAAGCATCATTCATAGGACCATATAGAATCATAATACATGGCATAATAATGTAAACATCATATAGCATATAGAATGGAAAGAAAATGCATTCAATATAAGAATTCATCATAAAAAGCATGTAGACAACATATAGATCAATAGTCTCTATTGCATCTCATATAATCTCAAAATAATAATTGTCAAGTGTATAATGATATCACAAAATGTGGAGAGATACATCAAAAAAATGGAAGAAAATCATAAAGTCGCTAACTGAATCAGTGAATACATCAAGTCTTAGTACATCAAATGTGAGTACAAAATCTATGTGTTGCTCCCCCCAAATGTTGTAGGCACTGTCACACCACCATATCGACCTACACCTAGATCTTTGCCTGATGGATCTCTAAGAGATGGCCTAGTCACACCGATGCTCATAGTTTGTGACTGACTCCAACTTGACATAGCATTGACACACAATGCATAAGTAGGGGCATGCCACTCTAGAGCAACCACCTGCTCATATAGTAATCTTTAGTACTTTGCCTCTCCTACATCTCCACCATCTCCACCATCAAACTCATCATCACCATCTCCCCCATCTCACCTTCATCTCGATGCATGTTGTGGTGCTCTCTCATCATCATACAATGACTGTACTAGCTCATCAAGACTAGATATCCTTGATATATCATGTGTGTAGAAATATTGAGCATACTCATTTGTCATCAAAGCATCTGTGATCTCTAGACAGTAGTCCCATACCTATGTCTACAATCCAAAATACTCCTTGCAAGATGCATCATAAGATAGTGTGGGTCCTCACTCTGCAGCATCTTATCATCCCCGAGCATATAATGCAACTCCCTAGGGAATCACTTCAACTCGGCCATACTAAAAAAGCATTCTCACAAGTAGAAATATATTGATAATAAAATTTGTCCTTCCAATTAGATATCTCAATGTGCAAACATAGGGCATCTCAATATCATCCTCGGTCCACTACTCACAATCTAAGTATGGTTGCCATGTGATAGTCTCCAGATCATCCAAAACATGCTGCCAATACTCCAATTTTCCTAGCTTGTGCTAAACAACCAGACCTGTGTACCAAAAGACATATGGCCTACCAACCAGAAAATCTCTCTTTGCCACAGGATAGGTCACATCTATATGCTCCCATGCCCAAATCTAAAGTAGTGTCACTCCATCTGATAAACTTGTAGCTCCAAGATATACCACCTAATGTGGATAATGATAAAAATGTGCCAACATACAAGAACCCCACGCATATCAAATCTCCTCTGTGATCATACTCTCTAGGATCCTACCCCGACCGATGGGCAGTTCCTTCAACCTATATTCAGTACATAAGAAACCTCCAACAAACCATGCTAGCATAGATGGTAATGACCCATATGAATCAACTATATCCTATCACGGGATCTCACAACCACTTGTCCCCCCATCAACAAGGATCCTCTTCAATGCCTTGGTACCTCCCTACTTTGCATGATCATATATGAATAACTATCCAACCATGATAATCCACAATATCTAGTACACATCCTCCAAAGTAAGTGTCATCTCACCGGTAGCCAGATGGATTGTGTTGTGGTTTCTATGCCATCTCTCAGCTAATGCAATCAATATTACCCTGTTTATCCTATATTGGGGCATATCAAGCAGGGAAGATAAACCACATCACGCAATAACATCCAAATCCACATACACTAGAGGTGGAATCATATCCCAAGTATTCGAGTAATGCTCCTGAGACTGAAGAACTCTAAAATCCTCCTATCATCATGACATATCACAAATCAACATTTTATCAATCAACCTATCAACCAATATAATCAGCTCTAATGAGATTTTGATCAAATCTTGTGGAGAATGTATCATTGACTCTCATTCATCACAAGATCAATAATCATCTATCCTATCATTGACTCTCACCAATCATGATATCAATCATCATCTATCCTATCAAACATCATCAAAACAATAACTAATGTGATCGTCAAACATAAAAAACAAGGACAAAAATAACATTTCATCAACTCTGGTGTTAATGCACCAAAATAGCATGTTAATGCCTTGAAACAATGGATGCACTATAAATTTCCATTGCTAAAATAGTCAATAAATTTTCTAAAACCTTAGATGCACTAAAACGGTCATCATATGCGCTATTTCACAACCTAGATGCACTTAAACCCTAGATACACTAAAACATATAACATTTGCACTAAATAAGGACACAAATGCGCTCAAACCATCTATGCTCTAAAACATATAACATATGCACTAAATCAGGTCTAAAATGTAATTTTGTAGATTTCAAAAACATGAAAAATGTGCCAAAACAAATTCAAATTTCAAAATGATGTTTATCAGGGTACGTATCGGAGGTCCATATGTGGTAGGGTTGTTGTGTCGTCAAACTTGCTCGAATTGGTGGGTGTGGTATGGGATCACCATTTTGCTCCAATGCTCAATCAACTCAATCACTCTCTATTGTAAATGAATTCAAATGAGCTCCTTTTCCATCTTTTATTCTTTTAAAATGGGTAAATGTAGGGTATTCAAGTAGGATTATTTTTTACTTTCAAGCAGGGGATCAATTAATCAATTGAGAATATCAATATTCTTTATTAGGAGATAAATCATCTCAACATCATAAAACTTGAAAATCATTAGAACATCATAAAATTTTCAAAAATTTAAAAAATCCTAAAAATTCAAAAAAATCTCGATTTATCTCCCAAGGGAGCATACACGCATCATCACTTGAAATTTAGCGCTTGGGGCATATCAATTTTTTTGTCACCACTATCAACAATTTTTTCTTTGAAGCAATGTGTCACAAACACATCACTTCAAAGAGGGAAAAATTGTATACACTCAAATTTGATCTGGAGGAATTAATTAAATACAAGTTATTTAATTAACAATCTTTAATTCTTCTACTTATAAATAAATTGAAAGATTTATTTATATAGTTTATTTTCTCTAATTCTTCCTATCCTAAATCATTTTCTTCTTGTCTTAATTAAATGAAAAATTTTAATTAGTTTGTTTTTTTTTAATTAACCACCTCTCATTAAATTTTAATTTTAAATTCAAATTTAAGCACATTTCTACTAACTTTTCCACCTTCCACCTCATCATGTGTCTCAAGAAATTAAATATTTCTAATATTTAATTTGGCATTTATCCTCAACAAATTCTAACAATTTGGGACACTTGGCCTTCATCTCCATTTGATTCCTCTTCACACTTGGCAGTTTGTTCTTCTAAAGGGAACACACTCCCCTTTTCTCTCTAACCTCTTCATCTTCAACCATCCATTCTCCAGATCAAATCCAGACCGTTGATTTTGCCACCTAGGCTCATGCCTTGGAAAATATATAAGTAGACCCTCATTTACAAAAAAAGCATATGGAGAGAGATGAGCATAATTACACTCTACAAAATTTTCATTAGCATTATCATTTTAGCATTGTCATTCTAGTTTTAGAATTTTAGCATTAAGCAGTTTTATCATGGCATTACCATTAGCAACATCATAGCAACATCCTTATCTTTGCATATCATCTACAACTAGTTTAGCAATCATGTAATGTAGGAAACATCTCTTGCAATTCCAACATCTCTCATTCTTTAGGTTGTCATTTGGAAATTCATGTGCACAAACAATCTGAGAGCAAAATGACTTAAAGAATCCTTGGAGATAGAGGAAAATGAGATTCCATTGGGGAATTGTTTGTTTCAATTTGATTATTGTTATTTGAATTCCTTGATATAATGTTTCATTGGTGTGTTGTATAGGTTATACTTGCTTATTCATCTGCAGGAGCACCTAAAATACATGATTGTAAAATTCCTTCAAGTATAGGTTGGTCTAGAAATAAGGGGGATAAATTGTTAAATAAGGTCTCAATGACCATTTTCAATGTATTGGAGGGCTTAATAGGTCAGTTAGGTGGTATTTGCAAAAATCAAGTTGATCAAGTTGTAATGGGATAGTGATTAAGGGAAAAAATTGGCAAAATTGTCATTTTAGAATCTAATTAAAGGGTGGTTATGGAAGTTGAACGCCCCAAGAGGTATTTTTCAGGTGGTAGCATAATAAATTGTTGTAATATCTCGAAGGGGAGGCTGTTGAAGAAGTTTGGAATGAGTTTCTAATAAGAAATTTGCTGTTTTTTGTGTTTTCCATTAAGAAATTGCTGATCACGAGCATTGTACGACCTGTACGTATTGTTCCACACTCCAAGCATATAATGGATGGATAGATAATTGAATAAGCTTTCTTTTGGCGTTTGAATGGTGTTATTTCATTGAGAATCGAGTGAGATATCCTCATTTTACTGCCGGGTGGTCTGAAACCCCATGTTTTTTCTGTTTTCCTGAACTTTGCAAGCATTGTACGGATCTGTACCACCACCATATGCTCTGAGACTTATATAATATTGTAGGGGCATGAAATAGCTTTCATTTAAATCCAGTTAGAGGTTCTAATATTGAGTTTTGAGGGAGATCTCTTCATTTTTCTGGGACTGCCTGTTTCTAACTAATTTGAGGGTTTGATTGGTGTAAAAGTGATGTTATAGCCATTCCACCTACTGTCCAGCCCTGTAACTCGGTGGAATGACTTGTTTCATGGTATTTTACATGTACCAATGGTTTGGGAGACAGGAAATGCAACTTTTATGGTTTTAGGGTGATGCCCTAGGGTGTTTTCATGAGTTTCCATGAGAAATTGAGGAACTAAAGTAAGGTTTTGGAAAAATGTGATTGGAACTATATATGTGATAGTGTTTTGAGTTTTCTAAGGTCATTTTATGAAGGTGTGAGGCACTGGAATGTTGTGATTTGTCTTGGAACCCATATTTTCATTAAACCCTCCTCAAATTGGCTTAAAATGAGGTTTTGTGGTTTGGCTAGTTGGAGTAAGTTTCTCTCGAGGAAAACTATGTTTTTGGGAGTTTGAATACATTTTAATTTGCTGCCACCTCTGCATCATAGTGGTATCAGAGCAAGGAAGTAGATCACTTGAAGGTTGCAGGAGAAGCATTGGAAGATACAAGGCACTATGGACTTCAGAAGGTTGGATAAGAAAGAAGGACAAATGAGGCATGCTACTTTCCAGACTAGGTGCAAGTGCAAAGGTAAGATATGCAAGGTTATGGTTGATTCAAGTAGTTTGGATAATTTGGTTGCTCCTGAAATGGTTGAAAAATTGAACTTAGAAAGGTTTCCACATGATTCACCTTATTATGTTTCATTGATGAATGATGAGAATACATTTTTGGTTAAAGAGCAATCATGGGTTGAATTTGAAATAGGTGGATATAAAGACAAAATATTATGTGATATTGTACCATTGCACTCTTGTCATCTAATGTTTGGAAAACCATGGTGTTGGGAAAGATTTGCTGTGTACTATGGCAGGGAAAATAATTACCAGATTAAAAAGGATGGAAGGATTTATGTTTTGACCTCATTGGTGGAAGATGGCCAAGACAAGAGAACAAGGGTGATATTGCAGGAAAGACACAAGTTCTTAGGATATAAAGCAGAAAAAGACAAGGATGAGGAAATAGGGCAAAGCTTAGTTGAAATGGAGAAGGGAAAACACCATGAAGTAGCATTAGGAAGGACAGTACAGATTGAAGACAGAAGAGAGACAAGGGAAGTGGAGGTCACACAAGAAATGACCTTAAAGGAGCAAGGTAAGCTTGAGGATTGTGTTGAAGATAAAAGACAGCAAGAAGTTTGTTCATTGCAGGTTAATGGTGTTCTAGGGCAGACAACTATGAAAAACACAGTGGTGCAAGAAGCTGAGACAGAGTATTGCGAGCAGAAGGCACTTGGGGCAGAGATCTCTCAAAGAGAAGAGAATAAGAATGAAGGTATTGAAAGATTCAAGAGTGAAGAGGCATTGAGGATGCAAGGTAGGCTTGAGAGTTGTGTGGAAGGCCAAGAGCAGGTAAGAGTTTGTTCATTAAAGTTTGAAAATGATGTAGGGCAGACATCCATGAAAGATACAGGGATAGGTGAGATTGAGGCTGAGTTTTGTGATAATAAAGTTATTGGGATAGAGAGCTTAGAGAGGGAAAGAGATGTGAGTGCAAGTGATTTGCAGGGATGGCAAAGCAAAGGCATTGAGGACAGTATATGCTATCCATTGAGTGGACAAGAGCACAAGGTGCAGCAGATATGGGTAAGAGGAAAAGGTGAAAATGCTGATGACAGTGAAGGCTTGAAGACTGAGAATGTTAAAGGGGAAAGAAGAGATGCAGATGAGACAAGTGGGGAAAGTGGAGAAAGCCATGAAAGGCTTGAAAATTATGACAAGATCATGATTGGGGCAGTGGAGTGTCCCTTGACAGTAAGAGTAAATGATGAAAAGACAGGGATTGTAAACACAGTGGGCTGTGTGACAGAGGTTTTGGAAACTGAGAAAGAGAAGAATGAGGGAGTGACTAAAAAGAAAAGTAATGAGAGGAATGAAAGAAGTCTTGGAAGGCTTGAAGATGATGAGCAGGTTGTAGAAGTCAGGAAAAAGACAGTCAGCTATGAAGATTTGCAGAAAACAGTGAAGGAGACTATGGAAGAGTTTGGAGAGTTTCAAGGAGTTGAGCAGAGGTTGGTCACCATGAGAGGTGAAGGATATTTGGCAAAGGTTTTGCAGAGAATTGCAATAAGGACAGAGGCTAAGATTGAGAGGTTGAAGGTGATAGGCCAAGGAATGGCTAAGAGAAGACAGTGTGTGTGGACTCCAATTGAGTTGGAGAAGAGAGGAAAATCTGAGATTGGGACAGTGAGTTGTCCTTGGTTGCTGAGTTCAGTCATTAGGATATTGTGTGCTATTGAGACAGAGGATCCAAGCATGATTCATTTGAATGCAGGTGTAAAGTGGAAGAGTAAGAGGCTAAGAGTGAAGGGAATCATTGGTTATCTCCCTGATTTGTTCATTTCCCTGACAGAGGACAGACCAAGGGTTAAAATGAAACTGGAAGCATACAATGCAGGTTGTGTTGCAGAGAGTGGAGTTGAAGGGCAAGACTACATGTATGATTGGCTCATGAAAGAGCATGTAACAAGGATACTAATGCATGATTGTTTGGTTTGGTGTACTGAATTTTTGTTTGCAGGTACCAATGAAGGCAAAATGCAGCAAGAAGATCCCATTGAGCAGGATCAAGGGTGGCAAGGTGAAGTCAAAGCAAAAAATGAAGGGTACAAAGTCCCTTGGTGGAAGATTTCCATGCAAGTAACTTGGAGCAGGTTTGAAGGGATTGTCCAGAAGGTTGGAGTAGTCCTATGGAGTGATTTATGGGGCATAAATCTTTTGTACCCAGGGAGTATGGTGCAGGAGCACCTAAAATACATGATTGTAAAATTCCTTCAAGTATAGGTTGGTCTAGAAATAAGGGGGATAAATTGTTAAATAAGGTCTCAATGACCATTTTCAATGTATTGGAGGGCTTAATAGGTCAGTTAGGTGGTATTTGCAAAAATCAAGTTGATCAAGTTGTAATGGGATAGTGATTAAGGGAAAAATTGGCAAAATTGTCATTTTAGAATCTAATTAAAGGGTGGTTATGGAAGTTGAACGCCCCAAGAGGTAGTTTTCAGGTGGTAGCATAATAAATTGTTGTAATATCTCGAAGGGGAGGCTGTTGAAGAAGTTTGGAATGAGTTTCTAATAAGAAATTTGCTGTTTTTTGTGTTTTCCATTAAGAAATTGCTGATCACGAGCATTGTACGACCTGTACGTATTGTTCCACACTCCAAGCATATAATGGATGGATAGATAATTGAATAATATTTCTTTTGGCATTTGAATGGTGTTATTTCATTGAGAATCGAGTGAGATATCCTCATTTTACTGCCGGGTGGTCTGAAACCCCATGTTTTTTCTATTTTCCTGAACTTTGCAAGCATTGTACGGATCTGTACCACCACCATATGCTCTGAGACTTATATAATATTGTAGGGGCATGAAATAGCTTTCATTTAAATCCAGTTAGAGGTTCTAATATTGAGTTTTGAGGGAGATCTCTTCATTTTTCTGGGACTGCCTGTTTCTAACTAATTTGAGGGTTTGATTGGTGTAAAAGTGATGTTATAGCCATTCCACCTACTGTCCAGCCCTGTAACTCGGTGGAATGACTTGTTTCATGGTATTTTACATGTACCAATGGTTTGGGAGACAGGAAATGCAATTTTTATGGTTTTAGGGTGATGCCCTAGGGTGTTTTCATGAGTTTCCATGAGAAATTGAGGAACTAAAGTAAGGTTTTGGAAAAATGTGATTGGAACTATATATGTGATAGTGTTTTGAGTTTTCTAAGGTCATTTTATGAAGGTGTGAGGCACTGGAATGTTGTGATTTGTCTTGGAACCCATATTTTCATTAAACCCTCCTCAAATTGGCTTAAAATGAGGTTTTGTGGTTTGGCTAGTTGGAGTAAGTTTCTCTCGAGGAAAACTATGTTTTTGGGAGTTTGAATACATTTTAATTTGCTGCCACCTCTGCATCATTCACATATTTTATACACACATTTGTAAAAGCTTTGGCACATCACCATATTTTGTTTCTCTACATTTCCCTTTCCCCCTTTATGAAAATACAGAGAAGAGTCGATTTCTTTAATAATCCTAAAGGTCATTCAGTGAGGTGCTATTTGGTCCCCCACTCGCTAAATTTCCTATAAGGTTGTTCAAAGGTGCATAATATTTTATGATCAATAGTTCTTTTTTTGGCACACCTAGTGGGACTCGAGTTCTTCACAAACGTTTGATTAAAAATTTTAAGAAATATTTTGTAGATCAGACTAACTAGAGAGGCTAGAAATCTCATGCCCATTATTTAAATAAGAGCATCTTCCAAAGGAAATATTCATTTCTCACAGCTACTCGCTTCAACACCTAGGAGAAGATGAGTTACAATTTATGTATCACCTATCAAAAGCAATAGAGTGAGATGTGTTAGTCCACAATCTAGAGCTTTATCCACTACCCCAGAAGTAAAAACCTCCCAAATCAGGATACCTGTCTACCCCATTAGCTAGAATCTATTCTCAATGGCTCAATTAGGTGCCCATGATCCTAGAAATTTTGTAACCTAGGATAGTGGTAGCCTACTACTTCCACCTACACCCCCAAATGTATGGCCCACCATACCTACCAATGCTCTCAAAGAAATTATGAGGTTTATTGGGGAGGATTTTAAAACCACTTATGAACATCTCTAGGATATAGTAGAGGTTTGTAGATTCCATAACATTTTTTAAGAAAATGTGGCCCTTAGATTAGTGGCTACATCTTTGAAAGGGAAGGATCAGGACTATTATAAATCCTTGGCATTGAGCTCCATCCACTCTTAGCATGAACTTGGAGAGAATTTTTTTGATCATTTCTCAAAGAAAGGAGATTTCTCCTCACCACAACAATTGATCATGATCAAGAGATCCCCGCAAGAGGCCATGATTGACTTCGACACCAAGTTTCACAAAACATGGTAGAGGATTCCCATGACAACAAGGCCTCTGGTAGCTATGGAATTCATGTTCTATCTAAAGGCTTTCAATCTAGACATTGCAATCCTGATACAGTCATTGGGAGTAGATACATTTCCTGATGCATATGATCTGGTTGTGCACATGGAGAATAGTATAATTGATGTAGGGAAGCTTCGACCATGACAATTGATTCCCATTTTGGTAGAGATCTCTGGTGGACCCCAAGAGGAAGCAACTCTTAGTATCTCCACCCCACTCCCCAGCACATAGATCATACCACCGCCATCCATGTATGTGTATCGATGCCCATAACCTAGCATGTTAGGCTCCTCTTTGCTTACATCAGATGTCAATGATATGAAGAGCCTTATATGCTCCTTTGTAAATGAGCAGGTCCTTATCTGACAACAATAGGTGGAACCTCCAAAGTTTCCCATGTAAACTTATCAAGGAGGGAGGTCACCTTATCAATAGAACACTTACCAAGGACCTCTAAAAGGAGGTAATCAACAAAAATTGTCTATCAAATTGATAGTCTTAGTCACCATGCCTCTTTAGAATGTGAAGAACAACCTAAAAAATGATTTATTCCTAGGTTAGAACAACTTGGTAAAGTTGAGAATGCATGGTGCTTCCCATGTAACAATATCCATATGCGCTAAAGTTGTTCAAGGGGAAATATTCAATAAAAGATAGGATAACAAATAGGCTAGGATGTGTTTTAGAACACAAGAGATTATCAGTCTCACGAAATGGAGAATGTCTGCTTTAGAGTGTAGAAACGAGGGATTTCCTTGGAGAAAGAGGTCAATATCTCACTAGACCAAGCACTTTTTTCTTGGATGGGGGAGGAAGATGTGGTATTTGTAAATGATGTTCCAACACCCAATGCTTCATAGGTATAGTTAGATTACAATATGTGATCCAAGGGAATACTCACTAGAGAGTACATGCAACAAACTCCACAACAATAATAGTCACAGTGGCCATAGTCACAACAATCACAACTAGAGGTACAACAAGCTTCATAGATACATCCCACTCAGCAGTCATAGAATCCATTTACACATAAGGATACATACAATTCCTTAAGCTCATCCACATCAAACTGACCTTTTCCTAAAGCAAAAGAAATACCACCATTCAAGCCTAAGCTCCCGCTAGTTGGAACGCTTCATGTGGTGGAGTAAATAAAGAATGCACTTGCTAACATGTTTTTTTGGGATGTTATATCAATACTAGAGTAGAAGATATTGCTCTAGGAGGCATTAAAGAAAGAAGAACAGACACCATAGGCAGATACAATCCCATTGCATAATCAAGATAAAGGAGAAGGTCCCACATCAAAATCCCAACCCTCAGGAACTATGATATACATGAATTCCACAAATAATACAAATGTAGGAGAGGTAAAAAAACCAAAGAAAACTCGTTTCTTTTTTAACACTTATTATGGGAGATAAGCTTTTACAAAATAATATGATTAATTCAGGAGCTAGTACCATGGTCATGCCCGAACAAGTGGCCAATTCCCCGAATCTTAAATGCAAGCCTCTTGAGAAAGAGATCATGCAATTAGATGGGAAGAAAGTCCCAACTATCAGTTGTATCAAGGATCATTCTTTGACCCTTTTCTGATGTCCAAGCAAAACCATTACACAAGAAGTGGTTAGAATTGACTTTCTCCCCATTTTTTGGAATGTGTCTTTCAAGAGACTTCACAACAAAGCTTAGTGGTTATCTAGTCCTTGATTGGTCCTATCTGATACTATGGAAAAAGTACAGGGAAAATAAGAAGATCATATCAGATCATTTACACCCCAAAAACATATCCGAAGATCTAGTATTGAGCTTTGAAGCAACTCATACTTCCTTCTCAAAGAAGGAGATGTATTTTGTAGAGATGTTGGAAGACAAGGACACAAATGATTAGGCCCCTAAGGAGGAGATTCTACTCAATCAATTCATCAATTTTGACCCATTCAAAAATTTCCATGCTACCAAATTAGGCACCTATTTCATTTTTTACAATGACCAAGTACTCCCAAAATTGGTGCAAGAACAAGAGAAACCTATCAAAAAAAGCGACAACAGTTTATGGCCGCTATATTTTGATGGTGCCAAAATGAAAAATTAGTTCTAGAACCAGCGTCTGACTGGTATCTCTGACTTGATTAAAGACCCTTAAAGCTTTCCATTTCTAGTTATATTGCTCAAATAATGATGTGAAATATGAGGCTTTGGTCCATGGTTCTCATGGAGAGAATGGGCATAAAGAGAATAAAGGTTTTAGAAGATTCAGAACTAGTTGTAAATTAGGTATGTGGATAGGTGAGCACAAAACATGTGAGGATGAGATCTTACTAGCACAAAATATGGTACATGATCAAGGGTTTCAAATATTTTAACATACAGGTTATCCCGTGAATTTAAAATTTCATCATGAATCAGATGGATTTGATTTGATAACAATTTGAGACAACCCCCAAATCAACTAGAAATCAACATGCATTCCATACCATCGTCTGACCATCTATACCCAACAATGACCAGAATTCATAGATCTTTGAAGATGATGCTCAAATCACCATGTTCCTACAAATGTCATTTAGATCCCCTAGTCATGTAGAATTTGAAGTTGGAAATATTACCAAAGAACAATTCATTCAATTGAAAAGTAATAAGCTCCCACTTGGCTTGATTTCTCTTGAGAATATTTTTGATTGCGAAGATACAAGAAATAGTAAGTGGAGATTCAACACTGACGAAGATGACTATGAAGAACTTAATGTTGGAGGAGGTAGGAAGCTAAAAGTTGGAAGGAACATCCCGCAAACACACAAGGAAATGTTGAAAGGATTATGTGCTAAATATGATGAGTTCATGGCTTAGACCTATGACGATCTCAAGGAATATGATCTAGGCATCATCTAGCATACAATCAACTTAGCTAAAGGTTCACAACCCATCCAATGAAAACAATGGTCGATTAACCCAAAGGTGGAGGTTTTATGGCACAAGATCTTACTAATTTGGTCAAGTCAAGGATCATATACCTGATCAAGCATTCCACCTAGGTATCTGATATAGTCTCATTTTGAAAGAATAATGGTGACATATGGCTCTGCATGAACTGTTAGGCCTTAAATAAATCCTCGTTAAAATAACACTACCCTTTGCCCTTAATGAAATTTTTTTTGTAGATGTTGGCCAGATCAAAGATGTTTTCACTGTTCAATGGCTTTACGAGGTATAACCAGGCTTATGTAAAGGAAGAGGACCATTACAAAATTAAATTTACCACTAAGTGGGGGACTTTCACATATGTAAAGATGCCCTTTGGACTCTCCAATGTGGGTGCCACTTTTCAACGAGTGATGGGTATCACCTTCAAACGATTGATTAATGAGATCATTCAAATATATCTAGATGACCTACCATTTTCTCCAAATTAAAATATAACCATTTTGATCATTTCAAAATGGTCTTCCAGAAGTGTCAACATCTTAGGATTTCCTTAAATCCCAAAAAATGTGTTTTTGATGTACCACAAGGAAAGCTTTTTGGCCCTGTGATATCAAAACAAGGAATATCCATAGACCCTGAAAGGATAAAGGCTATAATGGAAGCACCTCTACCTATGAACCAAAAGGGGTTACAATATTTTTTGGGAAAAATTAACTTCATCAACTAGTTTATTTCAAATTTCACGAGCATCGCAAGACCCATCACATTGATGTTTGGAAAAGGGTTTAATGTTCAAGTGGACTCTTGAAGGTAAGCTTTCTTTTCAATAGGTTAAGCTAACGATCTCTATAGCTCTAGTGTTAGCTAATCTGAACTTCTCCAAAGATTTTTTGCTTTATGTTTATAGCAACAAGCACAACGTAGATTTAGTGCTAACTCAAAAGGATAAAGAGGGAAGTGAAGAACATCCCATCATGTTTCATTCTAGGACTCTCAAGGGATATGAGACTAGGTATAAATATGTCAAAAAGTAGGCCTTTACTATCATTAGAAGCCTAAATAAATTCTGACATCGGGTATCAGCCAACAAAATTACCATTCTCATCACTCACACTAGCATTAGAGAAAACATCATCAAGGGAAAGATGATAGAAAAGAGAGAAAATTAGATCACCAAGATCTTTGAATATGATGTGGATATCTGACTAACCAAGTTGGTCTGAGTAAGAGGTATTTGTGAATACATAACAAAGGAATTAGGACCTTAGGTAGAAAAAGAGACTGATCAAGTCTATGCAAACAAATTTGAATCCAATGAATCATGGGTTGTTGATCAAATATGATTTATGCTGATTGGGAAATACCTGAACGATATCCTGCCTCAAAAATGACACTACTGCTAACTACAAGGCATGATATATGTACTGATAGAGGAGATTCTTTTTAAAAGAAACTACGATGGAGTCCTCCATTTCCTAGACAAGCCACAAACCAAAAGAATTCTAAACAAATTCCACAGCAACCCCAAGGGTGGACACTATTTTGCCAAGATGACTTCTTTGAAAATAATGTGGTCAGGCTATTGCTTCCCTACAATTTTCTTTGATGATAATCATCTAGTGCAAAAATGTACTCAGTACCAATATTTCATTGGCAAGTGGAAGAACTCCACCATGCCATTGAGCCTGATCGTGACTAAGGATCCCTTTGCACAAATGGGTTTAGATTTCATCAACATGATTATTGTAATCTCTAGTGCTGGGAACAAAAGGATACTTACGGTAACCAAATTTTTCACAAGATGGATGGAGGCTATCCCCCTAATGAACGCTACAAAAGAAAAAAATTCAATTTTCTCTAGGATTTGGTAGCAAAATTTAGTTTTCCCAAAACCATCATTTCTAACAATGCACAATCCTTCATAGGCTTTTGGATGTCATACTTCTCTCTTAATCATGGGGTCTACCTCAAGACTTCATCCAATTACTACCCATAATAAAATGAGTTAGTAAATTCAACTAACAAGAACCCGAATAGGTTGATAAAGTGCATCACGTCGAAACAACAGAAGGAATGGTACAAGCATCTACAAGTGGCCTTATGGTTCCATCTACAAGTGGCCTTATGGTTCCATAGAATTATGCCTAAGAAAATTCTTAAAACCTTCCCTTATGAATTATTGTATGGAAGGGGGTATTCCTACCCATTTCCATGGAAATCTTGGCACTACAAATGTTAAAAGCCTTGGAAGTTGAGGAGGACAACGTAATGGAGGTGAGATTGGTGAAGATATTAAGCCTCAAGGAGAAAAGGGAAAAGGAATTTGATGCCATGATCAGGCAGTAGCAAGTAGTAAAATTCTGATTTGATAAGAAGGCCTCCAACCTAGATTTTAGGAAGGGGAGTCTTGTGTTAAAATACGATGAATGAACTAAAAAACAAGGGAAAAATTCAAAATTTGATTCATTATGGAAGGGTTTCTTCCGCATCCATACATGCACAAAAAGAAATGCTTATGAGCTGGACGATTTGAATAGAAATGTTTTGGATATACTAGTAAATGGTATTCATCTAAAACTATTCAATTAAAGTAGGAACAAGTTCATTAAAATTTACAATTATGTACCATATGTAAATATTTGTAAACTATGCATTTTTTATGAATAAATCCATGAGCTTGAACATAGAAATAATAAGAAAGTGCTATATTAGATTCATCAAAAAATATGTACAATATAGTACGAGCTTTCGAGCTTGGGGCTCTGAGAGAAGCTTGAAAACCTTCTCATTCAACACCCAAAAGGATACATCTTCAAAAGAAAAAAAGAGAGGCAACATGAACATGGTATAATAAATTCAGCCTCCATTAGTCGCAAAAGTCAAGACATTATATTTTTCAAGTTTCTCTAGCAATGCAGTAGTAGGGTTATCAACACATGAGGCATCCTAGGGTACTGCCTCCATGTTATCAACATGCCTCTAAATGTTCATGGTAGATAGGATGCTAGTGTTGGGAATGGCCACTTGAATGAATTCACCCAGGCCATCTATGTAAGCCAAGTCAAACATGGCATGGAAAGTTCAAGGATCAAGGGATTGAAAATGTCTAAGTCTAGTAATGAAGCAATAAACTAGGAGACGAAATTCAAATTACAGTGTGACTAGTTCTCATCTTTCACATAATCTCCCTCGAGAACCCACTTAAATGCCACGATCACAAGGAGGTCCTTCATTTGTATCAGGTGGATGATCCTTTGGCTATTGGCCTCTCCTACAAAGGATATTTGTTGCTTCCAACCTAAGATATGATTTGGGGTACCTAGACTAGTTATAATGGTGGCAAGGAAATTTACAGAATCACAAAGGAAAGAAAGTAACAAAAATAACTCACCAACTCAATACCAACTCAATGAGTATTTTTGCAAGGTGGATGTTGCTATTTATGGAAACTAATACACTGGGGAAGCCAAAAAAATGAAAAAATCATTCCCTATCAAGCGGCAACAAAAAACATTTCAAGGCGGTAAGAAGTGTCGGGTAAATCATATGGAGGATTTCTAACCAAGTTTTGATGAATTAATTTGGGCATTGGGCATTATGCTCATGTATACAATCTGCCACCATGTGTTCGTCACCATCATCAACACTAGCCTACTCACTTGGTTGAAAATTTGTTTCTTAAAAGGCTAATCCATACTTAATTAATGAAGATATCTTTTCTAAAACACACTTCCCATCGGTCAAGCCTATCTATCCAAGGGGTGACATAAGGAATGTACTAAATTTATTCTCATAGTGAAGATGGAATTCCCAAGAAGTACAAATCCCACTCTACATGTATCACCTCACTGGTAGCACTTAGCAAGCTATTGGTAACAGAGACACATTCACTACATGTACATGTGAAAATATAATGCTCCCAAAAAGAAAAAAATTTTGCTAAGTGTTGAGACTCTCAAGCAATGCCTTCTTTGAAAGATGTTTCTACAAAATCCTTCCAAAAACATAAAAATGGAAGAAGCATCATCCTCTAGTTGGTATGTTGGATTCTTGTTCGCAAGGTTATGCTATACCAAAGTCTTTGGAGAAATTTCATATGCTAATGCTTCAATGTTGGAAGACAGGTTTTTTTCACATACCAAAATCATATAGCAAGGAAACCCTATAAAAGATGAGGTGGTTAAGGATTTCATAGACAATATCTATGACCCAAAGTTGCACATAAATCCTAAGAGCCTTAGAGAGGGAGCATTGTAGAGAATTCTTTTCCATGGGTTGAATGATGGGTTTGCAACATGACTCTAGCATTGCGGTTTAACATAATTCATACTATCCTCCCCACATCCTTGCCTAGAGCTGGTTGATGCATGCACAAAAAATCTAAATGAAGAAACCAGGGTTATCAGTTCTAATAGGTTGAAGGTTACCATCAATGCAACAACCATCTGAAACATGTTGTGCATTCCCTCAAATTGTGAATCCAAGAGATTCTATTGCAAAAGAATGGAATATTTATGGACAACCAGGGATAGGTAGTTAAAATTCTATAAGGATGAAACAAATGAGGAACCAGAGAGAAATAAAATCATCTTCCCTCTCAAACACAAAAAATTCCATTTATATTGCTAGGTCATTTTCTCAATGCTTTCTTTTATTTATGGCTATGAAAGTGATGTTGAGGTCTATGAGTTCTAGATGGGATTGGCCTTCATGCTAAAGAAAGAAAGTATCCATAATAAGTTTGATTTCAAGGGAATGTTGAAACAATTAATAGATTATAACAACGCTTTTGAGTTCAGTTATTCCTGTTTTCTAGTACACTTGATTTTACATCAGAACACTAAGTTCTTTAGTGGTCATTTACTACTTAGTATGTTTGATATGTTAGGGTTATACAAGCTAGCTTCAGCCTAGATACATGTGCTTTCTAGTACTTGGGATTACTATTCATTTGTAGATTATTTTTTGCAACAGGTACTCCTATAATTTTCTCTGCATCCTCGAGACAAGTTTTCCCTTGACGGTTTGGATTAGATGAAAAATCACCAAAATCCAATCGATTATTTTATGGGAGTGAATTTTTCTTTCATTAGATGTCATGGTTTTAATGAAGAGCCTTTTAGGCTTCCAAAATTTATAATAGATAGGACCCTCACCTTGGAGGCATGTCATCAGGAAACCATTACTGACAATGCTTATAGCATTAGGAGACACAAGAAAATGATCTACACACTTCCCCTTACCATCTCAAAAAATTTAGGTAACACTCATAAAGTGGGAAGAGAAATATGTGCTAACTAGAAAGTTTTCCTACGTCGACCTAGTCCTTATTTGTGATAGATGGAAGTACAATCTTATTGGGCATCTCCCAATTGTTAAAAATGAAGAGATGGAATATTGGGAGTCATGGAACAACTCAACCGAGGAGTGGAAAGAGGTCTACATTTACCTATCCTTTATACCATTTGTACAACCCTCATGGCTCGACTTCTATCCAAGGGTGGTGAAGTTATTACAAAGCACCCAGATGGCCTAGTCCCTCAAAACATAGCTAAAGAATTTAGGATGGTTAGAAAGGAAGAAGGTTAATTTTTGGAGGTACCAGAAGGAAACCAAATACTTAAACACCCTATATGGATATGTTAAACTTGGCAATGAGTGTTTCAACAAGATCTATGATGATGAGTCTAGATCAAATAATAGTAATCCTAAATTAGATCAAGATCTTGAATAGGAGCATGCACTAGTTTTTGTCCCCTCACCTTAGGCACTTGATGTAGGGAAAAGGAAGGGAAAAGGATCAAAACACAAGGAATCGTAGATATCATCCTCCACCAACATCCTACCAAGGGGTAAGAGGAACCAACGGTCTCCAAAAAGATCTTCCACAGCTTGAAGGACCTAGAGTTCATCGGGATTGGTCACCAAAGAGTCTGAATCAACCAATGCAGCCCCTAAAAAGATTTTTTTTTCAAGAAATAGGGGGATTTGGCCCAGCGGATAAAGGCAAAGAAGAGGTGAAATCTATTTTGAAAGGATTTTTAGCCCTGACAATCTAAGTAAGTCTTTCACCCACCATCCTTTCTTCTACTGTATCTTTAGTTGCTCTCTCTGCCTCATCTACAGAAATAAATCATACATCCATGGAATTTGGCATCCTTTTCCTTAATACACCCCCGACTGTATTTGATAATGAGCCCCATGAAGAAACCCTGTGTGTTGAACGTGCATCTTCCACCTTGGTCATAATTGAGTCTTTGATTTCCTTATCAAAAGCACCAATTGAAAATACTGAAACACCCATGCTACAAGTTTCATCACCCCTTCCTGCTTTTGGAAATATGCATCTTTTCCTCCCTACTACCCCTTTTACTTTGATAGGAACCCGTCCTTCTCAGGTCATACATGGCATCCCACCCTTTTCAATGATAACACTTCCTTTTTCCTTTGGACACAAACTCATTTAGTCGAGAACATCCCTTATGTCACCCTTTGCAGTTTCCCCACTGACTTTTCCTTTTTCACATAAAGTATTGAGTCTCTATAAAGTCTTTGAACTCATTGAGGTAACTAGATAGGCCCGAAAAGAAAGGAAGTAGATGTTGTGGGGAAAATACATGGTGAACCTACCACCCTGAAACAGGAAGCTTGATTTGGTTAAGAGTCAAACACTCTATTAATCTTAGCTATGAGATTCAAAAAATACAAGCCAAAAGGAGAAATGTAGTTCAAATATTATGACATCCAAGCCGTGGGTCTCAATATGAATGAAAACATTCCATGCAAAAAGTGTGTCTGGCCAAGGAAATCTAGAATGTTGTTTATACTAACTATGAGAAGTTTGATAAGAAATTGAAAATGTAAGAGGTAGAGGTGGTAAACGTAAAGGCCACATTGGACAAACTGCAAGTGGAAATCAAAGGAAAATATTTGGAGATGACCCACTTAAGGATGGTACAAGTCAACAGGGTGAAGTGACTAAGTTGCTCAAAGAATCCCAGAGTGAAAAGGATTGGCTTCATACTAAGGTGGAATGATTAAAATGTGAGATTGTGGTCAAGCATGAAACAACTATAGAGAATCAACAAAGGAAAAAAGGAAATTGAGGATACATCAACAAGAACAAATAGTATATATACTAATTTATAAAAGGAGGATATGTAGAAGAATTGGCTAACTTCCAATCTCAAGCCTCCGATGATCTTGGAAAGACATAGGTGAAAATGGTGAAGGAAAAACTGGGGTAGCAAGACATTAAGTCTACTCTATAGACTCACAATGAGGAGATAGAGAATTTTCGCTCTAAGCTTTCAAATACTTTTTCAGAGAAGAATCAATTGGATGAAGACATGAAAGATAGGGAATCCCAATTCCCGTAGGAATTGACTAGAGCGTAGGGATCCGAGCTCCGCCTAGTGCTTAAAAATTATTATCTTCTCATTGGGAGAGGAACATAGTTGCAAAATTAGCTTTGAAGCTTGTTTTGCACTTTCTAATGGATTAACAAGAGTTAAACACAAAGGTCAGCCTGACGGTCAACCAAATTCTACACAAAATTACTCCTTGAGATGACAAATCAAGAGTCATGATCACAAGACTTTGTAAAGCGAATGAGGAATCTTTAAATGGTGTTGAGATTCTTGAACAAAAAGCGGAAACAAGGAAGGAAAATGAATTTATCATCTACCATTAGGTCATGTTGAAAAGCAAAGATTGTTAGTCGATGTTGAATAAGAAGTTCAGCGAGATTAAAGAAGTATTCAAAGTTATGATCCACTTCAAATTACTCACCTTATTCTCACCAGATGGAGGGGTGTTGACAGTAGAATAGATTGCAGAAATAATTAGGCTCAAGATCTAGAACTCCACAACACTCAAAAATTTTAGCTCAACACCTACAGTCAAGGAGGTCGAGAAGGCACTTCTTCCCCTTTCGTTACTTTACTATCACATTGTATTTTTTCATCAAGATGTGAATAGTCTCTTTCAAAGAGTTCCTTGCTCTTGATCAGGCCTACGAATCATTACATGCCCTTGTCCTACCCACTGATGAAGATTGAGAGTCCTAGTATGTTGCTTTCCTCAAACTCTAAGGATTATTTTATATTTGGGTTCATACCTCTGCATGAAAAGGGCCCCTATGAGTCACCAGAAACTATGGAGAAAAAAATTCCTTCAATGTTTTCAACCCTTGTAGGTCTTCTTTTAGCCCTCATTTCTTTTCCAGGTTAGGACAACTTCTTGACCCAAAGGATAAAGGTTACTCTTGCATAAAATTTTGCAATACACCATGTGATGGTTGTGTGACTTTTCATTATATCGTGTTCCTTTTGAGCCCGAACTGGGACACGTGTCTTCCTGGTGGGGATTTCCTCAAAAAAAATCTCAAAAATTTACAAATCACCCGCCAACTTGCCACATCATCCATTTCATAGCATAGGTCATTTCTTTTGCGGATGTATCTCTTTTTTTGTGAAATTAGTTGCACATCGTAGTGAAGTTCTTACCTTTGAGGTTGGACTTCTGGGATTGCATCATCATTCCTCATGGATGATCAAATTATGTTTTAATAGGATGTGCTAGGATGTAATCATCTTCTAACGGTATATTTTCATAGAACTTTTATAAAATTTGGAGGCATAAATGAGACAACTCAAACTTTATGAATGAAGATTACATCGATCTAATTAGACCCTATATCAAATTGTACTTTATTAGATGCAGACACCTAGAATTTATTAATCTCTATTGGTTTTGGAAGTGGTTGCTTCTTCTAGAATTCAACCCCTTTTTTTAGTTGATTTATTTCAAGAACTATGGAGAAAATTTTGAGATTGCACATTTGATGGCCTTTATCATGATTTTTTTTTATATATCATTTATGTTGGAAGCTCTGTATTAGGTCTTACATAGATAGTCTAGATAATTATTTTACAAGATATTATCTTCTATGTTTAAAAGCTATCTTTCGAAAAGTGGATCACATCTATTATACTCTTTCCTTTTCAGTAAAGATTAAGCTAGAATACATATTATGCTGTAAAAACAAGGGCAATCCTATAAAGATCTTAACATTCTTGTTAATATTAAGGTTTCTTATTCTTGTTGGACCTTAATAGATACTTCCCACAAGGATATTTGAATGAATGCATGTTTCTTTCTCTATAATTTCCCATTCATTCTCTTCCCAACAATGAATGGTCTATGGAATTTTGTTTCCATTTTATCAAGAGCAAAGAATTGTTAATCATTGAAATTCTGTTAAACCTTTGGTACATCACCATCTTTTTTTTTTCTCTGTATTTCTCTTTCCCCATTTTCCCAAACCATAGAGAAGATTCTACTTCTTTAACAATCTCATAGTTCATTCAATGAGGTGCAATTCAGTCCCCCACTAGCTAAATTTCCCATAAGGATTTTTGAAGAAGCACAATCTCTTATGATTAATAGTTAGTATGATGCGAGCTTGTAGACTTGACATGACTTTCTCATTGTATGGTGAGATCTTGTAGAATTAGCATAACTTTCTTTCTTAGCTACTCTTTGGGAGCTCACCTAGTGGATAGCCTAAGGTTCCATTAGCTCATGTGAGTGTGCATGTTGTTTTCATAGTAAAAATTGTGTTCCACTTGTGAACATTTTTGGATGAATAGTCAAGGCATGTTCCACAATGTGATTGACAATTGAGGCTTGTTCAACTCTCTTTTTTTACTTTTCAAGTCTTTGTCATTATATGATTGAGTAATCTTTTTTTTTTGCATACATATGTTTTGAATGTCTACTTGAGTGTGATTTTGACACAAGGTCATCCTCTCACTAAAGTGGGGGCTAAATGTAGTATAAAAACTATATCTCTTTTACATTTTCACACTTTTTGGGGCCTTCCTACTTAATTTGGACTTAATTGTGCCTTAATTTAGTGTTGTAAAGTGTACCCCTTTACACATTCACACTTATTCATGGCTCCATTAATTAATCGATCTTAATATTTCCATAATTGGCCCTTTAATTTATTTACCAAGCCTATTTCATTATATTTTCCAAAGGGGAAACTCAACATTCATCAATGCGTGAAAATAACACTTCTTATTGAGCAATGTGTGTCCTAGGTCTAGGGACCTGGGTCCTCCCTTGACCTTAGGACCTAAATTTAAATTATTCTTTTGTTAGGATTTTAATATCTCTATTTGTATATTCATATGTCATCTTGTGATATTTGAATTTTGGGAAATTGAGGATACATGTACCTATAAATATAAGTTATTTCACTATGATTCACCTAGAGATCTTTTATGTGACTTCATAAGAGAAATTTAAAAGCATTTTGGAGAACTTAAAGAGAATTCAAAGGTATATTTATCAAGAACAATTGCAGCCATAAAGATCCAATTGTCATGTAAAACTCATCTTGCATCATGCATGTTTTTGGAGCTAATATGGAGATGTATTTTCATGATCCATTCAAGTATTCAAAGCCATTCTTTAAAGCAATATTCAAGGTTCAAGATCCACATCCATTGAATCCATTTCATGCAAGTTGCAGATCAAAATTCCAAGGTTTATTCAAGGGTTTGTTGAGTTTTGTAACATTGCTTTGTTCATTCTTCATTCCCTCTTTCATGATTTTATTCTTTTCAATGTTTGATTACCAAAATGGGTTTGACCAAGGAAAATCCTCACTCACCAGAAAAAATTTTCCATTTCATATTTTGTTTGTAAATCTAGTTGGAAGAAATCTTGACAATCTCTTGAAGAGAAAATTTGAAGTTTTCAAAGTTGTCATCTTTTCACAGAAACTCATCTATAGAATTTATTTCTGACTTTTCAACACTAAAACCAAAAGAATTTGGAAGTGTAGAGATAGGACTAGAGGCTCCTAAAAGTTGCATAAAAAACCTAAGAAAGGACCCAATCAACCATGGGAAAATGAGTCCCAGATCAACTTCAAAAACTCACTTTTGGTTAAAGGTACACTTAGATCTTCCCTACTCTAATCTATAAATTTATTGAAGGTACTGTCAGTATTGAGTTTAATCTTTCTATTTCAAGTGTTAACTTTCATTTTGGTGTTAGTTTACTATTTTTTAGTTTTTCTTCCCAAATTTTTGTTTGACCTTGACCCCTGTCCTTCAGTCATGAGGAAATCTAAGGATTTACACCTTGAGCTCACTCACCTAAGGGTTCTAATCCAATTCTTTTGTGTGGATCTCATTTCCTAATGAAATAGAGGAAGATAGGTCTCTACATTCCAAACTGGTGAACCTCATTATATCCCAACCTATTTTATTTATTTCAATTTGTAAAAGGCCCCCTTTTTTTTCCTTAAAATATTGGAAATTGTTGTGGGGCATGGATTTAGATTTATCAGGATGATTAGGAGGAGTTATTTCTTCATGATGGCTAACTGAATTCTAATTATAACAAAGGGTCATGCACAAGTGTGTAAAGGAGGGAACAACATCTAAAGTTTATCTTGAATATTGATATTTGTAATGAAAATTCTTTGAAGTTCAGCATCAAGAATCTTAATGTTTATTTGTGAGTAAAGAAATTGGTATGAGGTTATGAAATTAGTGACCTTTTCATCGTTGTTTTGTTTACATTGCATTAAATCAACTAAGGTCATCTTGGGACCCATGTGCACTTTGAAATGGTTAAGAAGGATATCAAAAAGTTCATTGAATGAACTAATTGAGCTATTTAGTAAAGAACAAAACCAATCTAAGGAAGTTTCTTTTAATTTGGTTGTGTATACCGATAACTGGTTACTAGGGTCTCCCTTTCCACCATATTTCTCAAATATCTCTTAGGATAAAGGGTTCATTTTGACATATTGTGAAGATTGGCCATTTTGGATTTGGTTCAATGTGGAAATTTATTGTTGGAGGGATGAAACATTTTTCAAGAGTTAGTTATGTAATTGTTTTTTATGTTGTGAGATGGAGGTAAATAAGGTGGAGGTGTATATCTGTATTTAGAGGACAAGTGAATTGTATGTTTTTGAGGGGAGATGGATTATGAGATATGAGATTTGAATGCACACATATAAAGGGATTCCAAATGGAAATACCTAAGGTGGTAATGACACTCCTAGTGGGTTGTTTAGTTGTTGTGACAGTTGGATTAGTGTATGTAGGAATAGAGATCATAGTTATGAAAGGAGGAATTGGACTTCCACCTTGACTTTGAGTGTACCCTAAAGTTTGAGCACAACTGGTTGTCGTAGGAACATGTTTATCAATAATGTGAGCTAGGCTACACAAAATATATATTACTTGTTCATTATCAATAGTTTTCCTCATGTTATTTATGGACAATGATTTTGAATTTCCCACACTGCTTTAGCTCCTTCTAGGGTTTTTCATCTAAAAGGAGAAATAGAAAGTGGGGTCCAAAATGAAAATGTCTACACTCAAGATTAATGTAAATGAGATGTACTATGTCTAGTTATGATGTACTAATGCACTAATCTGAAAAGAAAATGATTTAATGATGCAAAACCTAAGAAATGCAAAGTGCTAGAAAACACACTATGATATGAAAAAATGCCTAAAAATGAAAGTAAATGATGAAATAACATAATAGAATTGGAGAGGTGCACCTAAAATATGAAATATGATGTGGGGATATTTTGGAATTCTAAAAAATTGACTGAAAATGCTGATTAGGACACTTACGCTAGGCTGGGCCACTTAGTCCCAGTTTTGGGGAAACATGTCAGAACATGAATCTGCTAAATTGGTATCCAAAAATGAAAAAAACTACTTTTCAGGCCTGGAAATGGGACTTACCTGATAGTAGTGGTGACTTATTTCACCTACAAATTTTAGGAACCTCAAGATAGGATTTTGTAGCCTCGGGTTTGCACTTGCTTTTCTGATAGGTGTTTGCTCTTGATTTTGCAAAATATAGGATAGAAAGTGTCTCCAAGCTTGAATTAGGGTTATGTCAACTTGAATAACTTTTATGTCTTCTTGACCACTTTTCAACACCTATTTCTTTGAAAAAATTTCCTACAAAGTCTGCAAACACACATGCAAACAGGGAAAAATGGTGGAGGCTTAGAGAATAGGGGTTTTCCTTGGTCAAACCTCACTTGGATAATAAAAACCTAAGAAATGAAATGGAATGGAAAGAGAATGATAAATAGATAACATGCATATTTCATAAACTTACCATACTCCTTTGATGTATAAATATGAAGATATGCAATGAAGTGTTCCAATGGATGACCTGATTGTGCTTAAAGTGCTTGAATGCTCAAGAATGATTAAGAAAATGAATTCTTGAATTCTTGATGAATTAGGAGATTGCAAGAGATGAAATTGATGAGAAAATCCCTTATTTATACTTGATTTTACTAAATTTCCCAAAAATAACACATCACACGCTAACCTCAAGGGTTAGAGGAAAAAATCTCGCTAGAATTTTAAAACAATTTTGATTTTTGTGCCAAAAAGGACCAAGTCACCCCTATTGGTGACATACTCCCACTTAAGTAAATTAAGTGGGTATTAGGAATTACGGGGCATTAAATGTTTTATCGAACAAGAATATCCTCAAAAACACACTTAAAAATGGTCAAAAAGTGCATTAAGGGGTCATTTAAACATGAGAAAGGGTTGAATTAATGGTGCAAAGTCTAGAAAAGAATGAAATTGTGTTACAACATTTCACAACACTTCACAACACTTTGAAATAAAACTTGGTAAGTGATAAAAAGGAGTTATTTAGGTGAATTATGATCAAAGGGTCCTAGAAAAGTGTGAAAGTGGATTACAACACTTCACAACACCTTTAACAGACATCCTATAAGTCTTAATGATTCACAAGGGTCCAAGACCTAATGTGAATGCATTGACCACATTACAATATTAAATCTAGGAAAAATCAAGTCAAATTCCACTAGGAGGATGTGAACATGAGAAAAAGTAAAAGGGTTACTTTTTCCATCTCCATATTATCTATGAAATTGTTTGTAATACCAACAATGTATTCTGAACTCACAAGGTTTTGCAATTTCTCTAAATCTTCATCCATTTGTTTGAGTTCTTCCCTAGGGACATTAGAAACCATTGTGTCAACATTAATCACATTGGTTGTGGGTAGCGTGGTAATTAGAAATGAGGTATCAAAGCTATGGTTTGGAGTGGGTTGACTAGTATCAAACCTATGAGTGAAAGTGTTGGAAAATATCAAGATCCACGACAAGTGTAGAAGTGTAGGATGGCACGAGTCTTACTCTACATCTCACTAAATTATTTGTAATATGACACCAAGTTGTGAATCTCATACAAGTTTCACCAAACCTAAGTGCACCAAAAATGGAGAATAGGCGCTAGATAAAGGCAATCAAACACCCTTCAATATGAAGTGCAATGCAAGTATGTAAAAAGAGATAACTACTTCTAGATTTTAAACAAGATAATTTACTAATTATGCTATGCAAAAACAAGAAAATGATGTCTTTTAATACCAATTTTTATTTATAAAAAATGCACTCAATTTGACCACAATAGTAGAAAAACAACAATAAATGATATAAAAACCTACTAAAAATTGCATATAACTGACTAAGCTTTGTTAGGTGACCATTAATAGTTTATTGGAAGTCATTTATCATGTGATCAAATTTATGACTAAACCGTTTTTAGTAATTTATTGGTTGTTTTGTTGATCAATTTGGTAGTATATTTAGTCATTAATTTAGTCATATATTTAGTCATTTTAATCATTATTTTTCCATCAACTGGTCATATATTTAGTCATATTTATTCACGGATTTCTATCAATTGGTAGTATATTTAGTCATTTTAATTGACTGATTTCTATTAATTGGTAGTAAATTTAGCAATTTTAATTTTTAATTTCCATAATTTGATAGTTTTTTTAATTGTTTTTGTTCACTGTTTTTTGTCAACTGGTAGTATATTGATACTATGTTTATTAATTGCATAATCATTATATTTACTACTAGTTTAGTAATAAATTTTCATTTATATGTAATGATTAATTTATTAAATAGCATAAATTATATAATGCATAAATAAACATATTATTAGAATTGAATTAAAATATAAAATTAAATAAAAATATTGTATATTTTGCAAGAATGAAGATGTTTTCATTGATTTCAACTAGTTAAATCATTATCGACTATTTGTTCTTTTCATTGATGTCATGGTTGCAAGTATTCAATGGTTTCTCTACTTTTTTCTATAGGAGTTTCTTCTATGTTTTTGTGGTTTAGATATGTTGATCATGGTTATTGGAAACTCCTATATCTAGATTTTTGGTTTCTAGATCATTGTATAGTAAGAGTTATGTTCACTAGTTGTGAACTATGTTTTTGAGGGTTTCTGGCTAAGGTCTCAGAGAAATATAGTTGCTCCAAATCTCTTCTTGTTTAATTCTTATGACTTGTGGTTCTAGAGTTAAGTTTTTATGATCATGTTGAACATAATTTTGTTGTCTAGAAAGATTGGATCGTATTAAGGGTTGCACATGTGCTTAATTTTTTTGTGTTTTATATTGGTTTGGCCAACCTTGTATTAAACACTACATTTGAAGTTCATAAAGCATGTTGGGACTTAATTGGGTCATCATAAAATGTGTTTGGGTCATCCTCATTCTGATTCTAACCTAGAACTTTTTGGCACGAAACTAATTTTAATTTAAATGATGTATGACCGACTTTGGACATGTTTTAAAGTTGAAGATGGTATAAATACATGATGAATTATTGGTGAAAGGAATGCAAAAAAATAAATCAAGATAGATTTGAAATAGATATGAATCAGTGTGTATGTGATGCAAGTATAGAAAATCAGTGTGAAGCCTAATTGTTGAGTTTTTTAAAGCAGTGATTTGAAGGTGTACTCTATCTTTCATGCATGTGTATAAATGGTTGAGTAAATCATTGTGGAGAACTTTGTTGCATTGACATTATCTTATCTATCTAACATATCTCTTTTATCTTCTTTGTATTCATGTGGCAGTGATCCCTCTAGGTGGTTAACCCTTGTTGGATAGTGAGTCCTGATTCAGATAGAGAGTCATGTTTTGGAAGTGATCCTACTTTGGAAGTGAGCCTTAGTAATCAATTTTGATATTCTTTATATTGTGAGCTAATCCTCACCGTTTTTTTTCTCTTATTGGGTTTTCCACATAAATTTGGTGTTACTATGTATATGTGATGCTTTACAGTTTCTACCCTTGAACTTAATGCTTAATCATTTTAGCAGAGTAAAATATTTGTGATTGATTTAATTTCTAGTGAAAGTTATAAAGGCTAGATTTTTTTATAGTTGATTCACCCCCCTCTCAATTGTCTTGTTCAAAATTTTTTATAAGAGCTTGGTTATTTGGAGAAGATATTAGCCATTGAAGCAAGTTATGGGATAAAATGAAATATGACTTTTGAGTATTTGAAGTTCGATGGAACAAATTATGCTATCTAGAAAAGACTGATGGAAGGATATATGGATTATTGTGGATGTGATTTTTAGAAATCTTATTAGACTACTTGCACCCCTCATGGGAATGGTCTAAGTATAGCTAATGAAATCAAGGTGCATGAAGCAAACAATAAGGTTATGTTCATTTTGAAGAATATTCTTGCACATTCCAAGTTGATTAAAGTTCAAAATATGAAGACTGCTAAAGAATTCTGGGATGCTTTAGAAAAGGGACATGAAGGAGTTGAAAAGTTCAAGAAGCAAAGTTGTAGAATTTGGAGACATGGTTTGAGCTCTACATATGTTTGAAGATGAGAACATTAAATCCTATGTAGAGAGAGTGGATGAAGTGGTAGGTGAAATGTGAGGAATTGGTGCCACAATAGATAAATCTAGGATTGTAAAGAAGATTCTTAGAACTCTCCCTAATGCATACAGTGAAAATTTATTTTCTAATGAAGAACATATAGACTACAAGACCTACACTAAAAATTAGTTATTGGGAACTTTGACATCTAATGAGTTGAGGAAGCCAAATTTTAGAAATGGATGTAAATCAGAAACTGCTATGAAGGCTACGATAGCTAAAGATCCAAATGAAGAAAATCTTGATGAAGTAGAAGCTAACTTTGTGAGAAGGATGGGGAAAGGACCAAAAAGTATGAAGGTAAGTTACTCTTTAAATTATTTAGTTGTGGAGGAATAACTTACTATGCTTTGAGATGTTTAAAAAGAGCTAAGACAAACAAACAAAGATTTGACAAAAAAAAGGTAAGATCAATAAATAATATTATGTGAATGAGGATGCTAGTATTTATGATGAGGAATCTGATTATGGAGATTTTGATAACAATGAATTCTTTTTCTTGGTTATAAAATATGGACTTAATTGTATTAATTGTGAAAGATAGTTGAAAGTATTTCTTCCAGAGAAAGAGAAAAATAGATATACTATTATCTTTTCCCTACATGCTAAAGAGGAAAAGAACTACTGGGTTTTTGACAATGATTGTTCATATCATATGACCAGTGATAAGAGTAAGTTTGTTAAACTTGAAATATATGATGGAGGCTTAGTTTTTTTTTGGAGATGATATTGCTGCTAAGATTTGTGGGATAGGTTCAATAAGTTTTTATGGGAAGAATAATATTGATGATGTCTACTACGTTAAGGGTTTAAGGCATAATCTTTTAGATTTTGGAGAGATGTGTAGTAAATTATATAATCTTGTATTTAAGGATGTGAAATCAGGGAAGGATCTAGAATAGTGATTTCTACAGGAAAGATTTCTGAAGGAAATATATATCAACTTAAGGGTGTTGATGGACATTACTTTATGACTCGGATTAATGACAATTGGTTGTGTCATATGATTTTTGATAACCTGGAAAGGATTAGTGTAGTACAATTCATAAGAGATTTACCAAGGATTACAAATCTTGTTAATACTATTTGTAGGAATCGTAAATTTGGAAAGCAAGCAAGAAACAACTTAAAATCAAAGTAACAATCTAGACTACTAAACTATTGGATTTAATTCATACAAATATTTGTGGTCCTATGAGAATGAGAAGTCTACAAGATGAAAGATACTTTATGCTTTTGGTTGATGATTACTCTAGGAACAGGTGGGTTAATTTTCTTAGAGGGAAATCTAATTGATTAGATAGATTCAAGACATTCAAATATATGGTTGAGATTGAAGTAAATTTGAGAATAAAATGGTCAAGGTATGACAAAGGTGGAAAATTCACCTCCCATCATTTTAATATGTTTTGTGAATTTCATGGAATAAAAATATAGCTTTCCGCTCCAAGAAATCCTCAACAGAATGGAGTTGTTGAAAGGAAGAACAAAACAATTCAAGAAGTTGATAGATCAATGATTATTGAAGCTAGTCTACCAGAAGTTTACTGGAGAGAAGCTATTCATACTATTTTTTATGTGTTCAATTGAGTTCAAGAAAGAACCAAAAGTATAAAGACCCCCTATGAGATATGGTGTGGAAGAATTCTTATTGTTAAGTATTTTAAGGTATTTGAAAGAAAATGTTATATCGGATTAGATGAAGAAAATTTAGGGAAATTTGATGCTCAAAGTGATGAAGGTATTTTTCTTGGATATTATACTAGAAGTAAACCTCACAAATGTTTCAATAAAATACTAAGGAAGATTGTAGAAAGAAAAATTGTCAAGGTTGATGAAGCAATGCAGAATTCACTTGAAGTTGATGGATATGTATCTAATGAACTTGATTATGTAAGGATGAAAAAGTTGTGGAAGAATAGGAAAGGATGAGTAAGAGAATAAGAAGATGATGATGATGATGATGAATATGAAGAAGAAGAAGAATAAGAAGAAGAATCTCTAGCGGTGTCCCCTAAGACACCTAAATATATGCAAGAAAATCATTCAAATAGCTAGATCATTGGAGATAAGAAAAAAGGATTATTGACAAGATGTAGAGCTACTACTGGTAAGATAAATATATGTTTATTTTCTAATATTGAACCAAAGAGCGTAGGTGAAGCATGTAAAGATGGGAATTGGATGGATGCTATGAAAGAAGAACTTATGCAGATTGAGAATAATAAAAGTTGGGAATTTATTCTTAGACCAACAGATAAAAACATAATTGGATCAAAGTGGGTATTCAAAACAAGTTGAATGAGAATGGAGAAGTGATTAGAAAAAAATTAAGGCTTGTGTGTAAGGGCTACTCACAAGTAGAAGGCATAAATTTTCAAGAGAATTTTTCTTTGGTGGCAAGAATCGAAACTATCAGGATGTTCTTAGTGCTTGTTGCTCATAAAGATTTCAAAGTTTATTAGATGGATGTTAAGTCTGCATTTTTGAATTGTGAGCTAGAAGAACAGGTCTACATGGAACAATTGGAAGGACTTCAGTTGTCAGATCAATCGAATATGGTCTCCAAATTGAAGAAAGCTTTATATGGATTGATGAAAGCTCCTAGAGCTTGGTATGCAAGGTTAGACAGGTATTTGATTCAATAAGGTTTCAACAAAGGTATGTTAGATAGTAATCTATATTTTAAGATTGAAAATAAAAAAATATTGATTATGGTTTTATATGTTGACATTATCTTTGGAAAAAATGAAACCATGTGCAAAATGTTTGTGGAAGAAATACAAAAAGAATTTGAGATTACCATGTTTGGTGAGATGAATTTATTTCTTGGGCTACAAATTAATCAATCAAAGAAAGGGATTTTTATTTCACATTAAAAGTATGTAAAAGAGATATTGAAGAAGTTTGGGATGCATGGTTCCAAACCAGTATGTACTTCTATGGTGACTGGTTGCAAATTAAGTAAAGATGATGATTCACATAAGGTTGATTAGAGAAAATATAGACCTATGATTGGTGGACTATTGCATTTGATTGCTATTAGATTGGATATTATGCATGCAATCTATCTTGTGGCTAGATTTCAATAAGATCCTAAACAAACACATGTTGTTAAGAGAATATTTAGATATTTGAATGGAACACCGGATTATGGCATATGGTATCCTAGGGATAATTATTTTACACTAAGTGATTATACAAATGTAGATTGGGTTGGCTGTGTAGATGATAGAAAAAGTAAAAGTGGTGGTGCATTCTTTCTTGGTTGTAGATTGGTGGCTTGGTTGAGTAAAAAGAAAGATTGAGTTTCTTTTTCCATTGCTAAAACTGAGTATATTGTTGATGCATCTTGTTGCACACGATTTTATGGATGAAACAAACATTTAAATATATCAAAGTTATGTATGATGATCCTATTTCTATATTCTATGATAATACAAGTGTAATTAATATTTTAAAGAATCCAGTGGTATACTTGAGGATAAATCATATATCTATTAAGTATCACTTTTTGAGAGAGAAGGTTGTCAAGAATGAAGTAAAACTTGAGTATGTACCTATGAAGGATCAAATTGTTGATACATTTACGAAGGCTCTTCCTAAAGATAATTTTGAGTATCTCTGAGAGAAACTAGGGGTTATTGCCCCTCCCTTTTTGAACTAGATGCATTTGTCTAGTGGATCTATAGATCTATATTTCTTCTAGATTAATGTTTTGGTCACTACCTTTCGGTCGAAATAGGTAGTGTCATGTATTTTCATTGAAAGAGTATTATGTTCTTAATGCCAAAGGGGAAATCAATGTAAAATATAATTTTCCTTTCCAATTAATTTCAAAAGGGGAGATGAGGAAGATATGAAAAATATTATCTACTAAGGGGGAGAAAAAGAAAGTAAAATCATGAAAAGTATGTTCAAAGCTATTGTGTTGTCTTTGATGATTTTTCAAATCATGTGTTTCCATCAATGAAAAAGGGGGAGATTGTTGCAAGAATGAAGGTGTTGTCATTAATTTTTACTAGTTAACTACTTATCAACTGATTTTTGTTGTCATTGATGTCATGGTTGTAGGTTATTGGCTATGTATGTCAAGGATATTGAGAAAAATGTAATGAAGAAAAGTTTTTGGGTATTTAGTGGTTGTTCCAGTTTTTTCTTTGGGATTTAATCCTATTTTCGTTTGGTTTAGATATGTTGATCATGGTTTTTGGAAGTTTCTATATCCATATTTTGGGTGTCTAGATCATTATACAGTGCAAGTTATGTTCGCCAATTGTGAACTGTGGTTTTTAGGGTTTCTGGATGAGGTATGGGAGAAATGTAGTTGCTCCAAATTTATTCTTGGTTAAGTCTTATGATTTTTAGTTCTAGAGTTAAGTTGTTATTATTGTGTTGAAGATAATTTTGTTGTCTGGAAAGATTGGATCACGTTTAGGGTTTTGTGTGCTTAATTATTCTATGTGTTTTACACTAGTTTGGTTGACCTTGGGTTAAACACTACTTTCAAATTTCATGAAGCATGTTGGGACTTAATTATGTCATCATCAAATGTGTGTTTATGTTTCCCCTATTCTAATTCCACCCTAGAATTTTTTGGTGCCAACCTAATTTGAATTTAAATGATGTATGGATGACTTTGGACATGTTTCAAAGTTGAAGATGGTATAAATAGAGAATGAGTTATTGGTGAAAGGCATGCAAAGAAATAGAGAAAGATAGATGTGAAATAGATGTGAATCAATTTGTACATGATGTGATTTTGGCAGATTAGTATAAAGTCTAATTAATGAGTTTTTGAAACTAGTAAGGTGAAGGTGTACTCTATCATTCATGCATGTTTGCAAGTGGTTGAGTGAAACGTGGTGGAAATCTATGTTGCATTGATATTTTCTTCTATATGTAGCATATCTCTTCTATCTTCTTTGTATCTATGTAGAAGTGAGCCCTCTGGGTGGTTAACCCTTGTTGGAAAGTGAGTCCTAATCTAGACATTGAGTCCTATTTTGGTAGTGAGCCTACTCATTCAATGAGCCTTTGTAATAGGTTTTGATACTCTTTATATTGTGAGCTTGTAATGCCCTTCCGCAGGAACCCCAAAGGACAACAAACACCGCAAATTTTATTTTTAAAATGCATACGATGAATATGTACATACATTACATGAAAATAAATTATGCAATTACAAAGTCATTCACGTCCTCTGGGGTACACAAAACGGTCATTACGAATCACAAACTTTTATCAAACGAAAGTGAATAAACAGCCAAGATTACACAATGACGACATACAACTATTAATGATCAAAAGAGTGGAAAACAATACATTATTTTATTGCAATTCAATTCACAGTTCAATAGTACAATTGTGGAGCATATTTCCACAGATACAACACATCATGGGCACAATAATACATTACATAATGCTTCCCTTATATCAACGGGAAGAGTACATCAAGTACAAGAATGATACATCAATGAAGAATAAGGTACAAAATGAGTAGTTTTCAACCAAGTGAAGTTATGGAACTCTACATCTATTTCTGCGTCACGAACACATCCTAGGAACCCAATGGGGTGCATAGCACGTTCCACCTGACCATGTGGACCTGAAGGCCCACCCCCCGTGCTAGGAGATGACAAGAAAGGACCCTCGACCAAGATAGACAAGCAAAATGATCACAAGACCAAGCAACAAGGTCAACCAAAACATAACATACATCAATATCAATGACCACCTACAAGGTGACTGCTTCCAGAGGCATACAAAGGAAAAAACTAGGGATTTTATGACACCAATATTCATTTACCCTCAACTGGAGGGTACGTAAATACTCGGGTTCCCAACCATCTCAAAATATGTCTACAAGAAAGTTATTGCATAAAATTTCTACAAACAAAATTAACACAAAAGGTAGATTCACATCATGGGATCACAAAATGACTATATGAGTTTTATAATCACAAATTGACAAGTGAAGAGTAAAGGAGGCAATATCATAACAAGATCCTCAAAACTCGCACGAAGCTGACATAATTAACTACAATTACAACAATCGATTCAGCCAATAGGGCACCCAAGGGAGACCTTAATTTTCTCCACACACAATACCCTAACAATTTGGCTCAAACCAACTTTAACCAATTCAACAAACACAACAACCATAGTAACCAACCCTTTTAAAAGATTATCAACTTTCTGCAATATCGACCATAATGATCAATAGCAAGGTGAATCAATAGTACATTTAAAGGAGACAAGATTAAACATCAATCACATAATAATATTTCTTTCGTTATACTTAATACTATTATTATTTAATTTTGAATTTACATTGTGATAGGTCGAATTAGGTGGTTAGAAAGCAAGCAACAAGCCAAAAGGAGTGCAAATAAACAACTTAAACAACCTACACTTCAAGATTAGCCTAAGTTGGAAACAAAACAAGACAAAGCCACAAAATGGAACTTTATACCTTGCGTTGAGTCGATCCTTTGGTTGGCCCTTCGATCTTTGATGTGTATGCTCCTTGGATGGCACAAGATGTGAGATGTGAGATGCAAATGATGCTTGGAAACATGAAAATAGCTAAGTGTTGGTTGAGAAACAAAACTGCAAGAGTTTGGCTAGCACAAATGATCCCCCTAAATGAGAGAAAAGAGGGGGTATTTATAGGATTTTTGGGAAATCCTAGGGGAAATGGACGGTTGAGATTGATCCACCAAATATCAAGATGTAGGGCTAAGGTGAGTTGAGAACTCACAAGCCTCCACATCTTGACATGTGGCATGTGAGATAGCCCTAAAAGGTGAAGTGGACATGAGGTGGAAGGAAAAAGACATGACATGGAGAGGGGTACAAAGTACCTTGGGATTGGACAAGATCTCCTCATAAAGGAGGTCCTTGTCCCCATGTGGGTGAGAGGACATGTGAGGAATTAAAAATTCCTCAAATATTCACATGGGGAGATGGGAAATAATTTTAAATTCCAAAGGGTGCATTGGGATTAAAGTGAATTAAAAATTCACATGGGGAAGTGGAGTGCCTTTGATAAC